>CAJUYI010000425.1:0-24267 GCA_910591695.1 Galerucella pusilla
GACGTAGGGAAACAAAAAAATATACAAAGCATAATTGTGCAAGGTCGTATTTGGTAGATGCAACTTAATAATTCAAAAATATTTGTTACGTCCCCCATCGGTAATAATAATGAAATAAATTGAAAAATCCGCAGGATATTTCGAAATAGAAAATCATTGCCCTCGTTTGCCATATGTTTATGCCTAATTAGTTTTACGTTGGGCACGGTCCTGTATTTGAGATTTATCGACATTCCATTACCTCGAGGCCATGAAAGTTCTGCAAAAACTCCAGAAACTCTCTTCGTGAAGACGTGTGTTATAGAAATGATGTAGACCTGTCCAATTGCGAGATATTTTAATATGTTTATACAGGGCGAATCATAAGATTAGAATAAATGTTAATAAGAGCAATATACAGGTCGTTAAATTTTGTATTTTCTTTCATTTTTTGTTAATAAGTTCTATCTATATTTATCAAATTATTGCGGTTGTCCTCCTGAACAATATGACAGGCATGTTATACATTAATTAAATAGTGAAA
This sequence comes from Galerucella pusilla, assembly GCA_910591695.1. Lineage (NCBI taxonomy): Eukaryota > Metazoa > Arthropoda > Insecta > Coleoptera > Chrysomelidae > Galerucella > Galerucella pusilla. The sequence goes on from CAJUYI010000425.1 coordinate 524, forward strand.
AGTCGAAAGTTATACCAATATTGAATTATTTTATTTATTTTTAAACATTTGTCGAAGACATTACCATTTTACTGTCAGTCATTAGAGAAATGTTTACATTCTTAAGTATGGCTATGTTAGTGCTACAAACTTAACAGTGCTGTATATAAAATTGTTTACTGTAAACCAAAATAAATTAAAAAATGAAAAGGAAACACGTGCAGTTGTTAGCCGAACGAGATTTAATGTATTGATAGATTAATGTCGTATATATACTGGATGTCCCATGTCGTTTTTATGTGCAGGTGCAACGATTTTTTTATTTGCGAGTGTTTAGTGCACGTTTATTGATTGTCATTATAAAGACTTTAAACCGCTTGAAAGTAATAAATAAATTGAGTACAAAGGAAGATCAATGTATTGTTAGGAATTTAAATTGTATTCGTTTCATGTAAAAGATGTGTGGGTAATTTAATAAGTATTCTGTGGAAATAATAATAGAGACCTTCGGCAAAATAAGTTTTAAAATTTTTTTCTTGGTTAACTAAGGTCACGTGTATATAATTGAGGTCTTTAGACTGGATTATTGTATGGTTATGTAGGCGATATCAACTTTTCGTGTGTGATTCTAATCATTTAATTCATTGAGAATAATTTAAATATTTTCGTGATGTAGTTTTAGATTTTATTTCTAAAAAAAATCGAAGATAATCTATTAATTTTGTTATTCCACTACTAGCTGTGAAGTTGAACCTCCCCTCCCCCCTCGTATCTTTTGAACGGCTACACTTACATTGATAACATTTGGAGCGTGAAAATAAAGTGTTGTAAACTTCTCTACGAATAGTAACAGGTGACTTAATAGTAATAGATGACGTCACAGTGCCACTCTGGCCCATAATTGTGAATGGGACCTTATGGCAAGTGATATCTCGTTTGAAAGGCACTGACATTGGCTACATAATCATATTAATTTTGTTTGGGTTTAAACTAATTTTGACGGTTAAATTAAATAAACGGCGGGCGTAATTTCGGCCGGTAATCCCTTGGCCTACCTGCATAAATCAAGGGGTACCATTTATGACAGGGGTAATTTCGGCCGAGGGGTTGATGTTTACGATGAGATTAAAATATTGGTAATTACGCTTAATAGTGACGCAAGCGCAAAGCTGAGGAAGACATATCGGAGAAACCTTCAAAAATTATTAAAAGCGTTCTTTCAAATCATTTGCCAGAGAATTTGTCATCGATAGATGTCAGTCTAATAAGAAGAAATTTGTACAACAGCCGCCGTAAGCTCTTACCAGCCCTGCCTAAGGATATTCACGATGTACCGGGTGGTCCAATAAGCCGATCTCTCGGCTATATATCAGAAACTATTCATGTTATAACTTTAGGAAAAAAAATTCTTATGAAAAGTCAACAAAAGAAATTGCTGGAAATTACTTTCAAGTTTCTAGGTTAACCGCTAGGGGGCGTAACCTGTAAAGAAAAATTTAAAAACCAGTTTTTTGTGAAATATGCCCAATTATACCCAGTGTTAAATAAGTAAACTAAAAAAAGGTCTCAATTTCGCACAAATTTGTTCAAGTACTTTTTATTCTATTTTTCCAAATAAAGGGTGGGGGAAAGTGGGAAAGTGTTTGTGGATAAATACCTATAACTTTGGTTTGAATCAACCGATTTCAACGAAATTAGTGTCAATAGAAAAAGTGAAGATGAATTAATCACATCTACTATAAAACAATGGAATTTAGTTTTAATTGTCATAGGTAGAGGGTACTTTCGAATGAAAAAAAATTGAAATTTGTTTTCCTCAAGAATGTTTAATAGAAACACCTAATTATTGTAAATTATAATGGAACTGGATTGAATTCTTAACAAAATGGCGCAAACCGCATGTTGATAGCTTTTGTTGAACTCGAGATATAAATAAAAACGCATAAACATAAGTAAGTATAGTATTGACTCACTCTGTATTATAACTTAGAATTAAATATATAAAAAAAAAGATCATACATAAATTTCGATCATTAAGACTTAATGTCCAATTAAATGCTTCTTCAATCTCAGGTTACTGCAATTGTTAAATCTGCTAGAAGAACAACCGCATATCATGCCAAAAATTTTGTGTGCAGAAGAGGCTTTGCTTAATAGTGCGGGTGGTGTTAATCTGCATAATAAGCATTATTGATCTGAAGAAAATCCGCTCTGGGTAGAGGAAGTGCAGCTTCAAGGTAGATGGAGTCTTAATGTTTGGTGTGGTATAGTTGACGGAAAGATCGCAGGTTCATATTTCTTGGAACTTCAAATGGCGATACATATTTGGATTTTCTGGATAATTGGTTGTCTGTTTTATTGAAAGATATTCCCTTACAAACATAAGGTATAATATTACAGCATGACGGGTGTCCTGCGCACCGGAAGGGTAAGTATATTCTCAGGGCCAGCTAGATCTCCAGGCTTAACATGTCTGGACTTTTATATGTGGGAAAGATTTCAGGATTTAGCGTACTAAACTCACCAACCACGCGAGACGATATGCAACAGTGCATTAGAAACGCTATAAATAGTATATCAACAGCTGAAATTTAAGCAACAGATATGTCAAAGCGTGCTAGATTACATATTTGTGTGAAAACGATGAAAAACAATTTGAAATTCAATTGAACATCAAGTTTTAATGACCATGATATCTGTATGATCTTCCTTTCCCATATTTAATTTTGAGTTATATTACAGGGTTCATTTTCATTCATTCAAACGTTTGGGTTGTGCTCAACAGCCCGGGCACTTGACCTAAGTCATTGTACCATTCCCAATGTTATCTACTTCCACTCCAAAAGTTTCGTGTCCTCTATATAGGCCACTAGCTTATTTGGGGGGATTTTAAGTAGTTCTGATGGTTGTATAGTTTCCTTTCCAAAATGCTTCTGTCTGAGTCCTTCTAAGTTCTTACATGAGCAGAATATATGAATAGGTGTTTCATCCCTTAGTTCGCACTTCCTACAGAAAGGTTCACTGACTATTCCCATTCTGTACAAATGTTTCCTTAGAGTGCAATGTCCAGTAACCAGGTCGGTTACTGTCTTCAAGTGTCTCTTGCTCAGTTTCAATAAACTGGTTGAGAGTTCTTTGTTTACCTTTTTCAGTAGACTTTTTGTGTGAAGATGACCTTCTGTCAACCTCCATTTAATTTGGTGTTCTTTGTCTAGCCAGTTCCGGATTTCCCCTCTTATGTAATCCTTTGTGATTCCACAGAACGGTTCCGGACCTATAAAGTCTCCTTTAGAGCCTTGTTTAGCTAGCTGGTCCGCCAATTCATTACCAGCAGTCCCTTCATGTCCCGGCACCCATACTAGAGACACTGTGTTGTCTCTTGCCAGCTTATTAAGGGACTCTTTGCAGTTTTTAAACAGTCTAGATTTCGTGGTAGGATTGCCGATAGCCTTCAGCAATGCCTGGCTATCAGTGAATATTTTTATTCTTTGTCCGGTATAACCCCTCTTGATATTTTCATCAATACAGGCTATAGCAGCAAATGTTTCTGCCTGGAATACAGACGTGTATCTACCAAGGCTGAAGAACATTTTCTTCCTAGGTCCATTTATACCAGCCCCAGTGCCATGGTTAGTTTTAGATCCATCAGTGAACCAGCTGATATCCCCGGGATTTCCCGAGTGCATCACCTGTTGCCTAGATGGAATGATAATATTCACTCGCTCAGTGAATATATTCTCTGGTATCATACTATCCAGACCCATCTGAAAGTTTGGTTCGTCTAGTATTGTCCCAGTTATATCGGTATGTCCCCCACGTACATTGTTCGGGGTCCACATGCCTCCCGATTTCAGTCTAAGAATCGCCATCATCGCCTCTGCCCTAACAAAAAGTTCCAGAGGAGGGAGGCCTATAAGGGCTTCCATTGATGACGTGCCCGTGCTGTTCATTGCCCCGGTAATACCGAGGAGAGCTTGTCTTTGGATTGTAGCCAATTTGTTCTCTACTGAGGACACTTCTGTCCTTCTCCACCAGACTACCGTTCCATAGGTGACCATAGGCCTAATCACTGTTGTGTAAAGCCAGTGTACCACCTCAGGTCTTATTCCCCAGGTTTTTCCCATAACTCTTCTGCATTGCCAAAATAGTCTGGTTGCCCTGGTAGTAGTTCTTTCCAGGTGTGCCCTCCAATTCAATTTAGAGTCGAGGGTCACTCCCAGGTATTTCACCTCTTTGGATATTTCGAGTGCTTCTCCGAACAGTTGTACCCTGCCCTCTGGAAGAGCCCTTCTATTCGTAAAAGCAACTAGTTTGGTTTTTTTTGGATTGACTGTTAGGTCCTCTTTAAAGCACCAGTCTTCCACAATTCGCAGTGCTTCTTGTAAGACATTTGCGACCGTCTCTGGGAATTTTCCCTGGGTGACAATCACAAGGTCATCCGCGAAGCCCTGCGTCCATATGCCTTGATCATTTAGTGTGCAGATCAAGTCATCCACAATTAAATTCCACAGTAGTGGTGAAAGTACTCCACCTTGAGGACACCCTTTAGTTGTCCTGACGGTGTACGTTGTATCATGCATATGTGCCGATATTCTCCTATGTTCAAGCATGGATCTTATCCATCTGCATGTGGTGTTGTTTGTCCCTCTCTTTTCGAGGGATTTGTTTATTGATGACATCGAAGTGTTATCAAAAGCACCTTCGATGTCTAAAAATGCTGCTAGGGCAAATTCTTTTTGGTTCAGGCTCCTTTCAAGTCTCGAGACCAAATTATGCAGAGCAGCTTCTCCTGATTTCCCTGCCTGATAAGCCCATTGCAGTGTGTGTAGAGGGATGCTCTTAAGCACTCCTTCTTGCAGATGCATCTGTATTACTTTCTCCATGGTTTTCACCATGAATGATGTCAGACTGATTGGTCTGTAGGATTTGGCCTGGGTGTAAGTTTCTTTCCCTGGTTTGGGAATAAACACCACCCTTGACTCTCTCCATGCAGTTGGTATATACCCTAAAGCATGGCTACTGCGTAATAACAAAACTAAAGGACCCATGATGATGTCAATCCCCTCTTGAAGAAGCTTGGGAAATATGCCATCTGGTCCTGGGGTTTTGTAGGGGTCAAATGAGTCTACAGCCCATCTAATAAGATGTGGTCTGAAAATCTCATTTGTTATCTTCCAGTCCTCTTTGGTAGCCCTCGTTTTGACTACTGGCCTGTTATCATCGCTCGAATCTATCCTTGCCGAGCCCGGAAAGTGCACACCAAGAAGGTGCTCTAAAGCTTCCTCCTCAGTCTTTGTGTACCCTCCACTCGGCAACTGGATAGATCTTACATTATTAGAAGTGTCCCTCTTGAGAATTCTGTTAATTCTGACCCTGTCAGGGACACTTTGTATGTCCTCACAGAATTCCCTCCAGGACTTTTTCTTTGATTCTTTTATTTTTTCATTATACGCACCTAGTTTAGCCTTATATGCTCCCCAGTTGCCTGTTTTTTTCGCTTTATTAAAAAGACGTCTTGTTTCTTTCCTTAGGCTAGTCAGCTCTTTATTCCACCAAATAACTTGTCTGGGAGAGCAACTTTCCCGTATCGGACAGTTATTGTGATAGGAGGTCACTATGGTCTGTTGCAGCCATGTAGCTGTGCCTTCTATCCCCTCGGCAGTTTTAGGTCTGCCGTGGTGTGTGCGGATTTTAGAAAGCAGGTCCTCTTTGTATGATACCCAATATTACAGGGTGTCAATACTATACTCACTTATGTTTATGCGTTTTTATTTATATCTCGAGTTCGAGAAAAGCTATCAACATGCGGGCTGCGCCATTTTGTTAAGAATTCAATCCAGTTCCATTATAATTCACAATAATTAGGTGTTTCCATTGAACATTCTTGAGGAAAACAAATTTCAATTTTTTTCATTCGAAAGTACCCTCTACCTATGACAATTAAAACTAAATGCCATTGTTTTATAGTAGATGTGATTAATTCATCTTCACTTTTTCTATTGACACTAATTTCGTTGAAATCGGTCGATTCAAACCAAAGTTATAGGTATTTATCCACAAACACTTTCCCACTTTCCCCCACCCTTTATTTGGAAAAATAGAATAAAAAGTACTCGAACAAATTTGTGCGAAATTGAGACCTTTTTTTAGTTTACTTATTTAACACTGAGTATAATTGGGCATATTTCACAAAAAACTGGGTTTAAAATTTTTCTTTACAGGTTACGCCCCCTAGCGGTTAACCTAGAAACTTGAAAGTAATTTCCAACAATTTCTCTTGTCCACTTTTCCTAAGAAATTTTTTTTCCTAAAGTTATAACTTGAATAGTTTCTGATATATAGCCGAGAGATCGGCTTATTGGACCACCCGGTACATTCTGTACTCGATAGTTATGGACCGAAAACCACAACAGGTGAAAATTTTTTGTTTATTAACAGCACAGCTGATAATATCATTGTTTACATGGATGGCACATTTTCTTATTGTACAAAATATTTTTATCAGTTATTTACCATCCATGGACTGGAAAATGGGCATTATATTCCTCTTTTGTATTGTCTGTTGCCCAATAAGACCAGTGACACATATATGAGACTTTTTCTGTTGGTAAAATCTAAAATTTTTGAACTTTATAATATTGTTTTTGAACCGAAGGAGGTATTTGTGGATTTTGAAATCGCAATTCATAACGCATTAAAAGTTGTCTTTCCCAAAACCAAACTAAATGGTTGTAGATTCCACTTGCACCAGGCGTGGTATAGGAAAATACAATCATTAGGGTTAACCCAAATGTATAAAGGTGAAAACTGCGAGGAAAGCAAATGGCTTACTCATACTTTTGGGCTAACTTATTTAGACCCCTCTGAAGTTGAAGATTGTTTCATATTTGATCTCATGTCATACAAACCGGACCATAAACTTATAGATAAATACGCAGACTATTTATTAGAAAACTACATAGCGCCAGAATCTCATTTTCCACCAAATATATGGGCACCCTTCTATATTTATTTTTATAGAAAAATTAAAAGATTGTCAGATCGATGCATATTTAAAAATAAAAAATTTAAATATTCCAGCAAAAATTAAAGACAAACAAGTAAAAAACAAAGTAAAATTTATCGAAAACATGGTAAATATGCTTCGATCTGACAATATTTCTAGAATTAATTTCGTTAAATCTGTATCACATCAAAACGTTTTTTAAAAATTTATAGTTTACCTAAGTTATAGAAATAAAATGATGTAATAATTTTATTGAAATAAAGAAATATTTTAATATAAAGCATTCTGTTATTTTATTTGATTTGCGGCCGAAAATACCTATGAGATAAGGAAGCAACTTAAAACCTCCGGCCGAATTTACCTACCGGCTTTTAGTACCTGCCCTTTTTCCGGCCGAAATTACATCCGCCCTAAATAAATACCAAAATTATTGAAATTATTTTTTTAAATTAATTAATCAAATATCAACAATGGATTCTTATAGCAAGTGTTCGAAATGTGCTCCGTCTACTTCCTGACAGTGATACATCCTATTAATAAACTCTTGTCGTACTCGTTCGAATGTGTCAGCTGAAATTGCATTGCATTCTCCAATAATTCTTTCTTTCAAAACGCCCATGCTATCTGGTGTCGTAGTATAAACCTTGGATTTCAAGTACCTCCATAAAAAATCTAATGGTGTCAGATCTGGTGACCGAGGTGGCCATTCTATATAGTAACTCGCCGGCCGATCCATCTACCTCAATATTCTTCATCCAGGTAACGTCTTACTGCACCATAATAATGTGCAGGAGCACCATCTTGTTGAAATGTTATTTCCAGATGGCTGAATTTATCTGGATTATCTTCCAGAATTTCAAGAATTAACGACTCAATTGAATTTTGTAACATCTCCAGATACACTTCACCGCTTAAATTTCAATTTAGGAAGACAGGAATAATTATGTGGGTTCCCAAAATACCTGCCCAAACATTGACTTTTTCTGGAAATTGGGTATGTTGTTCACGAAAGGTGTGAGGATTTGTGTCACTCCAATACCTTACATTTTGTGTATTCATATTTCCATTGAGGCAAAAAGTACTTTCGTCACTAAAACAAATTGTTTTTGTGTAATGTGTCTTCTGTCGGGGTCGTCATCCGAAAGGTGGTGCACCATATTTAACTTGTATGGATGAAATTTATTTTTAGCCAACACTCTCTGTACTGTACTTTTACTTACTTCACAGATAGAAGCAACTTTAGTTGAAGAGGAAGTAGGGTTTACTATCATTTCAGTAACTATATCAATTTTTTTATCATCACTAAATGTTGGTCGACCAGATCGTTTGGCATCTTGAACACTACCTATTGCTTCAAACTTGTGAAGAAGCTCCCTCAAATAAGTTCTCGAGATAGGGCGATCTGGGTATCTCTCATTGAATAAACGTTCCGCTGCATGGAGATTCTTTCTAGATTCACCAATTATTAAGATAGCTGCTTCTTTGTCGGCTTGAGTACGTACCATTTTGCCTATGTAAACTCTTAAACGTCTCGTTAAACAATAATAAAATTAAATATTCAAGCTATTTAGAAAAACTTTGCAAGGCAACAAATACTATTAAATTAAAAACGTCAATTTTTTTTGACAACTAACCAGAGGCGGACTGAAAATCTTCAATATTTAAATGTGAAATAACAATTTTGGTATTTATTCAATTTATCCGTCAAAATTAGTTTAAATCCAAACAAAATTAATATGGCTATGTAGCCACTTTTGAATAGCACTGTATACACCATGGCGTTGAAGACATTTATAGACCTCGCGCCTTATTCCGCTCGGGGCGAAGCCCCTAGCGAAATAATCTTGATGCTCGGTCAATAATAACATCCTTCACCACCTTGGTGTATAAAATACTATTTTTACTCAGTATTGTTTCAATAATTAATGAGTTGAATAAAAAGAAACTAAATTACCTAGTTTCAGAACCATGTTGAAATTTTATATATTTTAAACAATGGACATTTTGAATCTTTCTTAATTTTTTTGAGAGGTGTTTTGTTTAATCAACGGAAGTGGATAAGTACTGATTAGTTGTAAATTCCATGAATACCTATTACTTGTTTATATTTGAAATTTATTTTTAGATCGTTGAAATTTCAATAATTGTGAAATCCAATTTAATAGTATAATAAGTAACTAGAGTTGCAAGTAACCCATTACGCACGAAGTGAAAAAGTAAATGCGTAAATTTCACGTTGAAGTTGAAAGCTGCAATTAAATCGCGTCTTCAAATGCATCTTGATGTTCTCGAAGATTATTTTCTTCACTATTTTCAGAACCAGGAACGTACTCGGGACGTAATCTAGATCATTTTCACTCTCGTCTGAGTGTTAAACAATTCCTATCATTTCGGAGTATGTAGAAGCCCATTTTTGCGATAAACCATGGGAAAGTTCTGTAATGAAGTTAAATGTACAACCGAACCAGCTAAACTCTTCAGCTATGATTACAAAGTATGCATTAATCTCAAGATTATTTTGACTACGTTGCAAATGAGAGAAAGAGATGAAAGAGTTAATCAAATCTCTTCAGATAAATTACAAAAAACTTAATTAATAGTAATTAATAGACAAAATTATTTTATCTCTTGAACCACTTACTTATTTTATTTTTTTTGTGAACTGTAAGTCAATAAATGTTTTTTGCCTGTTATTTGAAACATCCTATGGGATGCATCAGAAGTTCTCAGCTGGAAAATGTGTTTTTAAAGAGGAAGACCAAATTTCTTCAATTTTCCCGACAAGAATCTTTTCTACAGTATTTTTCAAAAAGTGCATAGAGTATTGGACTGCAATAACTCTTTAAAAACCGGAAATTTATCGGATATTACAGAATTGCACTCAAATTGACCCACATGTGACCCATTGTGCATCCTCCCGAGGAGTTGTCCTCCTAGGTCATCGTCCATCCTGTCCTTCCCAGGAAGGTAGATAGGTCACTGGGAGACATCTCCTTTATATCGGCAGGTGTAGGCCAAGATTCACCGAACACACACTCTCTGATCGACGATAACTCCGGAGACTCGCATAAGACATGCACAGATTCATCTTCCTGTTCACACATCCTGCATAGAGGTGTATCCACTAGCCCCATAGTATGGAGGTGTTTACTTAGTTGACAGTGACCAGTCAGAAATCCTACTGTTAAACGTAGGTTTTTCCTGGTCATCGCCAAATATTTCTTCGGCGCCAGCTTCCGAGGGTCGCCCAGGGTGATCCTGGCAAAACTGCATCCTTTAATTCCATCCCATCTCTTAAGGGATTGAGCATGGGTGTAACGTTTGGCTAGTTCCGCAATTGTCGAAGTCGTTAGGTCCTAAAAATTTTAGTCCAGCCGCATCCCTGGCTAAAGAATCGGCAATGCGATTACCTTTACTCCTGTCGTGCCCTTTAACCCACCTCAGGATAATATTGTTATCTGCCGAGGCGTTAACTAAATCTTGCTGGCACTCTAGTACTAGCCCCGATAAATATTTTACAATTTAAGTGGTTAAGGAAACTATTTTATATTCAAAATGATCCAGTTTTCTTTTATAAACTTGAAAATTGTGGCATTTTTCATTAAATTATTGTAATAAATATCTGGTTGTTCTCCAATAGTCTATGTACTTTTTTAAACAAAATATATTAATTTTAACAGTGAAAAAACAGACAAACTATCAGATTAATAACTATCATGTTTTTTATGTTAATTTCTATTTTTTTCTATATCAACTCAACCTCGTACAGTTTTTTTTTAATTCAACTACTACTGCCACATACCAGTTGGACTGTTTCCAGTCGCCCACTCCGTATAATATACATAAGTACCACGGCAGTACTTAGATAATTAAACACACCTATTATAACACAGAATATTTCTGTTATGATACAATGTCAATACGAAGGTCAGAACGTAGGATGGGTTCGAGTTTTATTTTAATAACTACTTCTAGTAGACTCCGTTTCACTTAAGAAGAACCCACTAGAAGTCCGCCTTAGGCTTTTACCGATATTGATGTTCAGATATTGTTATGTGCAGTTTCTTCGCGCGACTGCAACTTCTAGACTTCTATAGTCAAATCACAGTATACCTAACAAACAGTAGTGCATCTCCAGGGCGGTACCTTTGAAGTATAAAAGTAAATGTCGACCATGTTTTCTGGATAAATGTCAGATCAGGAGCCAGCGTTATGGGAACGACAGAATCGTACTTGAAAATTTCTTTATTGTCAGAATCCAACAAATGAGGATATTTTTCGTAATTTTCGTTTGTTAAATGTTGATATATTATGACTTTATTTATGTCTATACTTATAAAAAAAATATGTTAGACTATGCTATTTTAAACACTCTGCATCATATGACTTTTGTGTCTTCCTCTCTCGTAGATATTTGAAAAGTGGGGTTTGGTATGAAAGTAAATGAAACAGCATGTCAATGATAATATTTATTATCCTTAGATCTGGTTCCAAAATTTGCCATTCGACCGTTGATTTAATACAAACAATGACTTATTCATGCTTCCAAATAATCAACCTGTTTTTCATTGATTTATTGGCAACAGACTTTTGGTTTTTAAAATTCCTGTTTACAAATTTAAGCGTAAAAAATAGTCTGACTCTACTATATAACTTTAAAAAATATTTATAGTACCAGTTTTTCCCTCAAGATCATCTCTCCCTATTGCATGTAGCCAAATGATTGCCCTGGAAAGATTGAAATAATTATTCGTTATTGCCTCATTTTGAAATTTTAAAAATCAATAAATTTTGTTCATTATTTTTCACCAAAGAGAAACATACCTTTGTGAATCCTTAGGAAATGAAAAGAAGCTATCGTTTGTCTTCGCTCTACTATTAAAACAGCCTTTCACTGCACATACATGTCCTGCCATTGTAAAAGATTATTAAATGAGTCACAAAGATCTATATTCAGTAAAATAATGCTTTACTTTTTAAATTTTCTCACTAATCTCATTCAAAAACAATTTACAAAACACCTGTTCACACATAGAATGCAAAATAATGCAATTAGCATCCGTTCTTAACGTATTCTTCTTTCTTCGTTCATCGTGCTGAGTAATGTCAGAAGTAAGTTACTGGTCTGACCCCTCTGGACCTACACGTCAAGGAGGTTGCGTTGATGGCCATGGTACGATTGCGCACGGCTGGTGTAAACCCCGAAGTAGGAATGGGCCAATTGAGGTTGAGCCTATGGAAGGAAGCGCTCACTGCGCTACCTCTCCTGCAGGCAGCCAACGATGCAATTGAACCCAGGTTTTTCTTTAACAAACCCTACAAAATTCAAATAAAACAGAACACAGAGCCAGATGCTGCAAATGCAATACGCATATATACAGATGGTTCAAAACTAAAAGAAGTAATCTGTGGAGTTTACTCGAGAGCACTGAGCCTCAAGATTAAGTGGGGAATGGGAAACAATACCAGCGTGGTTCAAACAGAACTGGCTGGTATCTCAATTGCCACAAAAGAACTAGCCAGAAGAGGAATTTCTGGCAAAACCATAATAATCTGCACTGATAGTAGACAAGCCCTATTAGCCTTGAACAGACAACGTGTTATATCGAGGCTAGTACTAGAGTGCCACCAAGATTTAGCTGACGTCTCGGCAGATAACAACATTATCCTGAGGTGGGTTAAAGGGCACGACAGGAGTAAAGGAAATCGCATTGCTGATTCTTTAGCCAGGGAAGCCGCTGGACTGAAAATTCTAGGACCCAGTGACACCTACGGCCTAACGATTTCGACAATTGCGGAACTAGCCAAATGTTACAACCATGCTCAATCCCTTAAGAGATGGGATGGAATCAAAGGATGAAGTTTTTCCAGGATCACCTTGGGCGACCCTCGGAAGCTGGCGCCGAAGAAATATTTGGCGATGACCAGGAAAAACCTACGTTTAACAGTAGGATTTCTGACTTGCCAATGTCAACTAAGTAAACACCTCCATACTATGGGGTTAGTGGACACACCTCTATGCAGGATGTGTGAACAGGAAGATGAAACTGTCAGGCATGTCTTATGCGAGTGTCCGGAGTTATCGTCAATAAGAGAGTGTGTGTTCGGTGAGTCTTGGCCTACACCTGCCGATATAAAGGAGATGTCTCCCAGTGACCTGTCCACCTTCCTGAGAAGGACAGGATGGACAATGACCTAGGAGGACAACTCCTCGGGAGGATGTACAATGGGTCACATGTGGCCTAAGTGCTGTGAGCCTACACACTCACCCTCCCTACTCTACAGATACAGATACCCAGAGGGTGAAAAACGGACACTATTAATAAGACTTCGCAGTTCGTCTGTCGGTCTGTCTGTCCATCTATCACCAGGCTGTATATCATGAAACGTAATAGTTAGACTGTTGACTGGCGTTTGAAATTTTTACAGAATATTGATTTATATTATTATAGATAATGGTACTTGGGCGGTTATTCTCAATGGGTTCTTTCATTTCGAGTACACATGCTAGAACAGTTAACAATAAACATCTAAGCGGCCAATTATCCAAACAATAAAAATACAGTAGCACAGTTTGTTCAGCAAGGACGATATTTCACGAGTAATTGTTTTGGTCAAGCTCAATCGATCATGTGTCAAGAAATACTTCTAAATCATGAATCAGAATTTACAGATGCTTCATACAATAATTACATCGACAAGGTTGTGACAGCTAAGTACTTTTTATAAGAACTTCCGCCAGATATAATTTTAAAGTAAACACCTTCCTCTTTTATGTGTTTATATCACAATTAATTAAAGTTCCAGCCTTTTACAGTAAAAAGCATTTTGATGTAGGAAGAACTAAATACTAACAAAGTTAAATATACAATTTATTTGATGTTTATACAGATCGCGAAAAGTCTATTCGAGCCATACGACAAGGAAAATATGAGCAAAATTACTTGAAAGAGAGAGAACAATAATTGTTCGCAGTCAGCGCTGGGCGTGTTTTCAGTTCCAGCTACCGATCTGATGTGAAAGCAGCGTTGCCTGTTTAAAATGTTTGGTACTTTCTAAGGAATATTATTTTGCATTTAACTTTTAATACGGGATAAGGCCGTATTTATTGGGAGAAATTCAAGATTGGTAATATTATTGACTTTTGAAAAATAAGTGAGATCAATACAGATAAGAATAAAATAATATAGTTCAAGAAAATAAATGGTTGAATGAACAATCTCCAATAAATAAAATCTATACACTATTTTCGATTTAACAATTATTGGTATTTAACATTGTTGCCGACAAAAATTGGGAATAACTTTTACAGATAAATACATTTGGCAACAGCTGACTACGTACAATTATTCTTCTTTCTCTTTCAAGTGTTTTTCTCATATTTTTCGCAAAAACTTTTAAACTGTATAGTGGGAAAACATGAAATGCTGCTTGATGTACTTGAAGTTGAATTTTTCATAAATTTCATGTTGTTCTTTTTTTGTTACAGGCAAAACAAAAGGCGTCGATGAAATGGCTCCTTTCGAAAGCGTTCAACAACAAAATTCCGGAAAATTTAAGGGACCCATTCTACCGGGATCACGAGGTGAGTAAAAACATGTTTAGAAGTACAAACTCTAAAATGTTTCGAATAGTTTTCAAATTGATACAAATCACGCGAAAGTCAGTCCAAAATAAAACCAATTACAGAAAATTTAGAACCTTTAAATTTTAACAAGAGTGTTAGTTGTAATGAATGTTATTAATAGACCTAGAAAACTCAATTTTGAAAGCTCTTTAACTACTTGTGAAATGAGAGTTGTTAACATCCTTTTGCAATTGTATTTTAAATACCAGATTTTTTAAAATAATATACATTTTTATATTATTCTCACCTCTACATACTGTTTTATCTGAAGTGTTTTGTCAGTCTTGTTTATAGATATACTACAGATAAAGACAACAAGCCAGCTCGGAACCCGTCAGCATGTAAGAGAGAGAAAGATAGAGAGTAGGAGGTTTAGGCAGTCTTTTTCTAATACACATACAAAGACATAAAAACCTCTGATCGTCTGTCTCTTTCTCTCTCGCCCTATGGCTTGTTGCCTCTATATGTAATATCTTTATGGGCTTGTCATTTTGCAATCATTCCTTGTGAATTATTGTAGAAACGGTTCTTGTCGTTTGTCATTTAACATTTTACCTATAGTGTCGATTCCAATCATTGCATTTTCTTTTTATTTCAGAATCAAGAACATTTAAAACCCCAAATAGCCGGGGGTCTAGCAAACGCCGATATATACTGCTTGGCCCTCGGCAATATCTATTCTGATCCAAATTACCATAATCTCAATCATCTGGCCATTTTACAAACCCTAAATAGAAAAGGAGTTTACGGTAACGAGGATGGACAGCTTACGGAAACGACGTTGATTCAAACCAATCCTCTTCGTATGGTAAGTTTGACAGAAACGAAAATAACAAAAAATTAACCCCCTTTATAATCGTACGCCAATGATATATTATATAGTTTTACACGTTAATACTCCCTTTTACGATTGTTATTGTACACCGCTGATTAAATGAAATTATAGAAATTTTTATCTCTATCGGTTTTACTATACAAGCTGTCCCAAATTATCGTTTAAAAGATAATACTATAAAATATAAATACTGTTGTGAGTGGCATCGAAATTCCTTCCTAATGAAGTATCATAAACTTTATTTAACTCTCAACAGTTTTTTTGTGTGTGTTTTGGAAGCCGTTCTGATGCCGGGAGCACTGCAGCCTATTGTACTCTATTCCCACATTTAGTCTACCCATCCAGTTATCCCCGTACCTTCTAATAGATGATATAGGTCCATTGGATGTGTGCCATATACTTCGGGTGGCACATTGGCTTCTCCGAAGATTGTTAGTCTCCTCGAGTCCAGTGCCTCACAGTCAGATAAGATATGGGTTACGGTCTCGGTCTCCTTGCCACAAAGTCTGCAGCTGAGGTCCCCGTTATATAACCCTATTTTATGCAGGTGATGTTTTACCGGGGTATGACCCGTTAGATATCCTGTAATAATTCTTAGCTTATTCCTAATGATATTCAGTAGTTCTTCGGTCCGTTTTACACATGTGTCACCTATGAAGGTTTTACTGTGTACCTGCTTTGGAGTATTCCTCCACTGAAGTCTATGTTGGCTTTGTACCCATTTTTGTATTTGCCCTCGGACTACCTTCTTTGTGGCCATAAGAGCTGATTCTGGTCCAACATATGCTGTTGCTGAACCTCATCTCGCGAGTTCATCAGCTTGTTCATTTCCAGAAATACCGTTATGTCCCGGCACCCACACTAATCTTACTTTAATGTGGTCTGCTAGTTCATTTAGTTCTTTCTGGCATTCTTCTACCAGTCTGGATGTTACCTTGCGGCTGTTTAAAGCTGCAAGGGCTGCCTAGCTGTCAGTTTGTATGTTTATACTATGAGTGTCAGTCCTATGTTTGTTAATTCTGACACATTCTAGGAGGTATGTTCTCCTAGTGAGAAGGAACATCTTGTGTTTCTCATTTCACTATACACCCATGCTCCTGTCCCTTCCCCAGTCTGTGACCCGTCTGTGTACCAAGTCTCTCATTGGGGAAACTTCAGTCTGCTTGGGTCCTGCCAGTCTTTTCTGTGAGGTATTTCTACCTCATATTTGGGACTGGGGAGAAGTTTAGTGGCCATTTAGTCTGTTTTCATATCTAAAATGGCTCCACTTATAATGTCCTTAATGGATATGTGTCCTGATCTAACTATTTTGTTGCTCAGGTTACTTTGCTGCCTAAATAGTTCCATGCTTCCCCCATTATCACTAAGTGTAATAGAGGAAGGCCAAATAAGGCTTCTAGTGCTGCTAGTTATGTAAAATACCCGGGTATTTTTAAACTAGGGGTAAATACCCAAAATCCATAAATACCCGGGTATTAAATTAAAATTCATTTATATTTACCCCTAAATATGTTATTGTTATCATTACATGATAAATTAGGATAGTCTATAACACCTTTTACAGTAACTTGGAGCTTTGCTAGTACCTTTTATTTAATGATTTAGCACTTTTTTAAAAATAATACATAAAGTTTCTAAATAAGCACACTACTAGGTTAAATTTTCCTGTCTTTCTAAATAATAATTATTACTTTACACATTATTTTTCTTCACTTTCAATAAAATAAATTCATCTATCTATCAAAGAAATTAAAAAATCACAAGTAGTCAGGACCAGTGCAACCATGCGACCAGGGTATTTATGCCGATTATGCTTTATGCTCAGACCTGGGTATTTATGGCGATTATACCCAGAAGTAAAATGCTAGTAGTGACCATATGAAATTTTGTTAAACACATTTTATCATCATTTTACTATCCCTACAGGGTAATAATTGCAAAAAAACATCTCAATCTTCTCTAACTTTAATAAAAATTATAAATACCCAGTTTTTGGGTATTTCCCCGGGCCTGGGGTAAATACCCAATTTATATTTACCTACCCACTGGGTATTAACCCGTCCCACATCACTAAGTGCTGCCGTTGGCGTGCTCTCAACATTCCTTTCCCCTCATTTTCTTTTTTCAAATGGCACCCTCTGTTGAAAATTACAACCCCAATGTTATTTTTTTTTCTCTATTCATCAAATTCTTATTGTATTTTTTTTTAGTCCGCTCATATGGCCGTAATAGAAATGATAATGAACCTATACACAAAAGAAGTAGTAACAGTGGATAGGGTCATTTCGGCCGTCCAAAGGTTTAACCACGGCAAAGTACCGGCTCC
Organism: Galerucella pusilla; assembly: GCA_910591695.1. NCBI lineage: Eukaryota > Metazoa > Arthropoda > Insecta > Coleoptera > Chrysomelidae > Galerucella > Galerucella pusilla. Next base: position 18,297 of record CAJUYI010000425.1, read on the forward strand.
GACTATTTCCGATAACGCAATAGACCAATTACTACTATGGGTATCCCACGCTTGCGATGCACTACGTATGAGAATAGAACAAGAAAGGGGATGTAGAGTACCAAACGGCGGAGAAGTAAGTATCCCATAAACAGCGCTAGTTTGATTTTAATGTTTTTGATTTTCCCATATATATAGGGTGAAAAATTGAAGGTACCCGAATTTCCGCAATTGAGAGAGCTAAAAGACTTGTGCGACGGGGTGGGTTTGGCAGCCCTTATTGCATATTACTGTCCCGACGAATTAATCTGGACCGATATTAGGATATCCCATGTTCCATCCGTACAAGATAGTATCTACAATCTTCAACTGGTACAAGATTTCTGTTGCAGATGCTTGTCGGCCTCTATCTTCCATTTAATGCCAGAGGATGTTACCTATATGAGAGAGTAAGTAATAGATTTTTGTATTTTATTAATTATATATACAGTGTGTCTACTTAAGTTGGACTCATATGGGAAACTTTTTTATTATGGGTTTTAGGAAAAAAAGTTATTTCTCATAAAAAGTTCTGCATTATCTAAAACCTAAAATGCAATCATTAGATATTTCTTATTTTGAGCCGTATACTAGGTTTGTCAAAAAATATTAATCTTACTAAAGAGTAAAGTACCTTTATTTTTTACAATACAGAAAAATTGTAAGAGGTAAAGTTGTTTGAAATTAAAAGTTATATTCAAATATGCAATTACAGCTATTTAGCATGAAAATTGAGATTTGGTGATTCTTTACGTTTTACATTATAAAGTATTTGTAATCGTAAATTTCAATACTGACTTTATCCCTCTCATCTGTTAAAAATATGAAAACCTTTCTATTTGTTAATGTGTTTGGACAATCTTGCATTTAAATACGTGCTGCATTATAATTATTTATCTCAGAAATAGGAGAATCCACACAAAGAATATTATGTACATAAACAAAAATCTATTTATAACTAACAAACATAATTAAATTTTAATTTAAACTACTAAAGCTTCGACATATCCACCTTCTCTTTCTAAACATGTAATTGTTCTTGTCTGAAACTCTTTTATTATTTTCCGTATAATATTTGGAGTAATTTTTTGGCATTCCTCAGAAATAATCCTTTCCAAATGGTCTACATCATCAAATGATAAACCTGCTGTTTTAAGTAACCCCATAAAAAAAGTCAAGTGGAGTTAAATCAGGAGACCTGGGAGGCCAAAAAATAGCTGAATACCTGTGAATCACCTTTCCATTAAACATATTTTCAAGCAGTTCTCTAACGTTTACGGTACTATGGATGGAGACACTGTCTTGTTGGAACCAAATTTTCATACGTTCTTCTAACGGAAGTTCGTGCAAAAAATCACTTACTTGATTTTCTAATAATTGTAAGTAACGTGCGGCATTTAACGATTGTCGACAAAAAAATGGTCCAATTAATTTATTTTTGTAAACCCCACACCATACGTTCGTTTTAAATGAATATTGGCTACGACTTTTTATTACAAAATTTGGATTACTGTTGGACCACCAGCGACAATTTTGTGATGAGACGGTTCCGTTGGATGAAAATGTGGCTTCATCGGAAAAAATTATACTTCTTGCGAAAAACGGGTCTTCTTCCAACTTTCCTTGGATCAAAGCGCAGAATTCAAATCGAACATCGTAATCCCTTGGTAGTAATGTGTGTACGAATTGAGGTTTGTATGCATGATATTTATAACGTTTTAAAATATTTGCCACTGTATCTTTTTTTACCGAAGTATTTGTGATTAGAGAAGTCCTTTTGCGTAATCCGATTTTTGGTTCCTCGACGACAGAAAGCATCACTTCCAACTCAGTGTCTTCATTGGCAACCCGTTTTATGCGTTTATTATTAAACTTATTATCAACACTTCCACTGGTCTTGAATTTCTTCATTATTTTGGTAACTGTTGAATACCCGATGTCTGTTGTTGAAAATATTTGCTGCCTCTCTATGTGTATTGTAATTTTCTCCAACAATTAAAACTATTTCTATTTTTTCTTCACAAGTCAGTAAAGCTGCCATTTTTACTGTAATTTTATGAAAACTAACCCATTCTGACATTCACTGTCAAATACTTCATGACAGAGCATCCTAGATTACATTAAATTGTACCAAGCCAGAATAATTAATACGGAATGAATAGTAAATAATCACCAAATCTTAATTTTCATGTTAAATAGCTGTAATTGCATATTTGAATATAACTTTTAATTTTAAACAACTTTACTTCTCACAATTTTTCTGTATTGTAAAAAATAAAGGTACTTTACTCTTTAGTAAGATTAATATTTTTTGACAAACCTCGTATACGGCTCAAAATAAGAAATATCTAATGATTGCATTTCAGGTTTTAGATAATGCAGAACTTTTTATGAAGAATAACTTTTTCCTAAAACCAATAATAAAAAAGTTTCCCATATGAGTCCAACTTAAGTAGACACACTGTATATATATATTTTTTTTCTATTAGTGGCATATTATTTCTTTTATAATGTTTATGGTTGGGGAATGTATTGTAATGTTTGTAATGGCTAATTACTATTGATTTATTGAAGAAACACTTACACACTATAACACTATAAGAAACTTAATTTATATACACATTACTTGATGTCTAATTTATCTACACTCGGTATAATAATTGTCCTAATTTATCTTCAACACTATTTATATTCACTGTATACTGAACGCTCACTCGACTCACTCGAAAACCCGCGTATATATATAGTCCTTCGCAACTCTAGAACCTTCTTGAATTTACGAATTCTATAACATTCCGGAATAAACCATTGTATTTATCTTTGGAAATTTCTAGAAAGCGCATTCACCAAACTTTATAGGACCGGCTTCTGAATCACTGAGTTCGTAACAGTATATAATACTTTTTTGATTTTTTTCCCCATGTATTTGCCCAATAATTTTTGTCGTTTTCTGATCCAGTTCTTCACAAGAATCTGTCCAGGTTTAAACTATGTACACTCTGAAGCTCTGGGGATCTGATACCCATACTATTCTAATGCTTTTTAATATTATATTTTGTGAATGTTTTAATTCATATTTACTGGTATTATACTTTAAATTATTTTGGGGTTTCTTTATACATATTTCTGTTTATTTATGGTACAGTTTATTTGTTTATACTTTTTTATTTATATTACTTATATTGTACATTTCTATTTCTGTTTATTTATTTTTACATCTTATTTATTTATATACTTATATTTTATAATTCACAATTTACTTTTTGCACTATTCTGGCTTCACATGGCCTAATATGGATCTGATTGCCCTTGATAGCTCGCCTGTTGCTTTCACTCGCGCATTCCTTAGGACATTGATGTGTGGCCAATATAGCCTGAGGTTTCAGTCCTCATTTTTTCCCAAAGGAAGCGTCTGGTCACTACTAGAACACTAAAAGGTTTGGTACTAATCCAGAGTTCTTTATAAGGATATGTTCAGGTTTAAAAAAATCCAGAACATATTAACATTATTCTTTTTGGCTAACGTCTTCAATTCAGAGTTGAAATCCCATACTATTCTGGCTTAACATGGTCTAAAGTCCCGCCTCATTGTCTGTCATGATATGGATTTGACTGCCCTTGATATCTCTCATAATGTTCGGATAAAATTTGCAAGTTTTGTTGATAATTCTATATAATCAATCATTTATAACTATTTGTGGACTCTACTGTTACTTGATAAACTCTGTGGTCTCTGCCTTTCTTAATCATTTTTCCAAATGTTGATTCCACTTAAGTTTTCAGTCATTTAATATCCAAACATACTTAGCCTCTCCTCATAGTCTTAGAGGTTCTAGTAGCTCCCTTTTTTTTCCTATGAGTAAATGCCATTACAGAGTTTTATGAAGGTATCGATCTAGAACCTCTTGCTTTCTATCTCTAACTAAGCCATATCCCAGGGTTATCTGTCCATTTTTTTTCAGGAGTCCTAATAATCCATCTACCATTAGATTTTACAATAAAGGAGACATAACCCCTCCTGGTTAGTATCCTTTTTAGCAACCTTAGCCACACTTTTGTTTCTTCAACGCTTCTCTTTATATACCTTACTGGGTAGGAAGATCAGGAAACAATAATAGGACAGTATTTAAAAACTTTTATTATTTTCTAGGTCCATGAAACAAAATCTTCTAGTCTTTATAGCGGATCTTTTTAACACGATGGAAATAAATCCTGCCAAATGTGTCCGTTATCCCGGCATGGACAAATACAGCACTGGTAAATATTTTTAAATTAATTATCCCTATTAATTATATTATATTGTGCTTTTTTATGTATTTTATTTTTGCTTTGTTATTATGTTTTGCAAGATGCTTTCGTTTTCTTCTTGTTTGATATTTTGTTGTTGTCGTTTGTCGAAAGTTATTTGCTTTAAAATATCCGTGGGATAAGATTAATTAATTCTTAAATGGTAGTATTTGCGGAGAAAGTACTTTTAACTGATGGTTATTATGTGAAAGTTTTTATTTATTTTCCATCGGAAAAATGTCGATAGAAAATCGCGTCCATATAGTCCAAAGTGTCTTCTTTGTAAACGAATTGTAAAGAAAACTTATGTCATAATGAAAAAAGTTGTTGCGTGTTTGTTCTTTTAAATGATTAATCGAAATGATGTTTTTAATTTTTCGGTAATAAGCACGCAACATCTATTGGATTTTATTTATATAACATGAATAAAAAAATATTTGGTCAAGGTCGTACGCTATAAAGGTCTCTCCAAACAGTTGGGAGTAATTATACACGAAACAGTCTGCGCGTTAAAAACGCTAGAGCGGTAAGAGTGGTTAGGGCAGCGTATAGAAGTGTACAGAAGTCTGAGAGGTGCATTTCCTTGTGTACAAAGACGCAAGACAATGCCTTCTGTTCAAGGTTTTCATCAGAATTCTCCTCTTCCCGGTTTTCTGTACACTGGAATGCATCGCAATGAAATATTTGTTCGTCTGCTAAAATCGCTATAGAGATGCGGAATTCCGGAAAACGCATGCTTTAATAAGCTGGTATAAAGAAAAGATTCTCTCAATTGTAGCGAACTTTTCGCTTTGTTGCTGGGCGCGTGGGAGTAAATAACCGCGAACAGTTCGCTCGTTAAAATCGCTGGAGCGGTAGTTCAAATTTTCATCGCCTCGCATCCGAATTAAGCGTAAAATATTCTGAATTTTAAATAAATTACGATTTGCAAAATTGAGATATTTGATATTATTGCCAGTTTATATTTTATTACATAAGAACATTAGTATAGAGACTATAGATATACAGGGTGTAACAAAAAGGCAGGTCATAAATCATACCACATTTTCTGGGGCTAAAAATAACTCGATCCAACCCCAAGTTACAAATTTGCATGCCAAAAAAGTTACAACCCTTCGAAGTTACCAAATGAAAATTGATTTTTTCAAATATTTCGACAGTTGTTCGACATATTATAATGAATAATCAAAAATTTGGGACCCTCGAAAAATTTAAAAGTTCATTGACTTTAATTTTTGTTACTCGAAATTTTTGAAGCATAATGAAAAATAGGCCGTATCTCGATAAAAACTGATAATTGTAAAAAGTACTAGGGTGCAAAAAAGTTTCAAAAATAATGTGTCTGAATAATGGTGCCACAATAATCATCAAATTGTAACGTACACAAAAATTCTAGGGAGGTTTAGGGGATCTCAACTCCCATAAATTTTTAACGGGGTGCAATAATTCTCTAATTTTTTTTTCAAGATGCTCTAATCATAAGAAAGCCACTTGTCAACTTTCATTATAATATGTCGAACAACTGTCAAAATATTTGAAAAAATCAATTTTCATTTAGTAACTTCGAAGGGTTGTAGCTTTTTTCGCATGCACATTTGTACTAGGGTAACTTGGGTTGAATCGAGCTATTTTTAGCCCCAGAATATGTGGTATGATTTATGACCTG
>CAJUYI010000425.1:24367-47854 GCA_910591695.1 Galerucella pusilla
ATTGCGATGAACAAACAAAGGCAGAAAGTGGGGAAGGCGGCGTTTCTTCAAGCTGTAGCCAAGGTAAGTACGATTGAATTTTATGTGGATAAATGTGCATCGATCATTTGGTTTTAACATGCATCACCCCTTTTTGAGTTTTTGTATTTAGACGTGGATTTAATTTGGTGAATCATCTTTTTCAAAAGTGGAACTAATTATTGGTTTGTATTTTTCAATTTGCACGAATTTTTAATAAAAACAATCCGTGATTCGTTCCTCTTTAGTATTTGTGGTGTCAAATAGAGTCTTCAAATATTTTGATGGTTTTTAGTTGGATAAAATACCTATCTTTGAGTGTTAGACCAGTTTCTGTAATGTCCAATGTAACCTCATTCTATAGAAGCCTTAAACTTAATTATGAATAGAATAAATCGAGCCTTGCAACAGTACATGGGGTGACAATGTAGTCCAGTAACTGAACACCTGAAAATATCGAAAGCTCCTGAAAAGTCGCTGAAGACTTCACTAAACCCTAAACCCTGGAAAACGGGTTTCTCGCTAAAATCTGGCTAAATATGCGAATAAGAGAATTTTTCTTTGAATAAAAAATGAAGATCGTCTTATTATCTACAAAAATGGTCCCAATCATTTTTTTCGAAAACTGGATAGTTATCGAGATAATGAGATCTAAAAGTCTCCTCATTTCTTCTGCTGCTCTGCCTAGGAATTCTGCTGGCTATGCATTAACTTGTAAGCGGGCGGACAAGTTGTTCCATAGCTCGGCAAAAAATTGACATTTTCCGATGATTCAAAGTTCATTATCTCGATAACTATCGAGTTTTCGAAAAAAAAATTATGGGGACCATTTCTGTAGATAATAAGACGAGCTTCATTTTTTATCTGAAGAAAAATTCTCTAATTCGCATATTGACCAAGTTATTACCGAGAAACCTGTTTTCCAGGGTTTAGGGGGCCATTCTCCCCCCCTTCCGTAAACTCAATCGCGTTAAGTTTTTTCTCGTTTAAAAAACCTGCCGTGACCTAAAAATTGAGCCCAAAATGAAGTCTTCTGAGACTTTTCAGGAGTTGTGTCCCATCATTTACTGGACTAATGCTATTTTTAGGGATTATAATCATGTACATACATTGCATTATTTGGAAAAAATGATTTGACTTTGAAGTATAAAAAGTTGAAAATATTATTATTAGGTGGTGAAATATTGCTCTGAGCCTCACAGGCGGTGTCCTTGGAGGACATAATGGCAGCAGATGAATCAAATACGAATAGTCACAATTAACAAAAGTAAAAAAGGATTTCTTCAATAAGTGGAAATATTGTTAAACCTGATAAAAACAACTAGTAATTTACATATACCACAAAAAGTATAAAGGCTATGGAGTCTAGGACTAGAGACATTTGTCTGGTGGAACTATACAAATCCATCAAAAAGTATTTTAAATAAAAAGTTGCACAAAAATGAGCCAAAATTAATGGGCTATCCACCGGTAGAGACGCATAACACCAGCCACTAGAGCTGTTGTCAGGTGGAGATAATGTTTTAGCGGGGAGTACATGAAATTTGAATACACTGTTCTTATTGAAAGTAATGATTTGAAGCTGCTGCACATATTATAATCTGTGGCTGTTGGCTAATTTTTTCTTCATATTAGATCTCGAATATAATGATGACGATTATAATTGACTCCTGACAATGCAAAATGTAATTACAGCCATTTGCACCGATCTTAGTAAAGTTGTGGTTAAGTTTAAATCACCAATTGAATTAAAATGTTCCTTGCACCATGACATTTATTCTTGAATTAAAATAATGTCAATATGACAATCAACTGAAGTGCTTGACGAGTCTACAAGATAAATTCCTATTTCAATAAAATATCGATTTAATGGATTTTTAAGACGATGAAGATGACCTGGAAATCTTTGACATATACTAAACTTTGGGATTCCAAGAAGAAGATATCAGAGGGAAAATCACTTTGAAGGGATGGGTGTAACAACTTTTAGAAAAACATCTCTTCCTTTTCATTTAGGTGAAATCGTTTTAAAACATCTACAGATCTGTAACTATCCGATTGAGCATTATACTCGCTCTCAATCTTTGTCCAGGCCTGTTATCCTTCCAGCTTAACGCACCTTGCATTCTATTATGTGCTTGTACTTCCTTATTAAATTGAAGCACATTATTTTCCCATTTTGAGAAAAATTTGTTGATCCTTTTCTCTTTCCGCTCATATAGAAAACTCTAACCTTTTGTTGGATAATTTTACAAATATAAATATCTAATAGTTGTCATATTTGACACCACTATTACCAAAAAAATTGCTATTTTTCGAATTATTCCTAAATGTCAAGATACCAACTTACACCTAACACATAATTTACTAACTAGTACCTTAATCACAAATGGCGCAAAACACTTCACTTTTAATCAATGGTTAAAGTTACTAAAGCTAAAAAATAAATACGATCGGTGCAAACAGCAGTTAATGACTTTGTCGAGTGATATAATATGTAATATTTCTGTTAATTTGATTTTATTCGATAATTATGAAAAGATTCCACCTAGTAAGCTTTGAAACAGTTAATACAGTTGCTACACAATTTTAATGACTACAAAGAAATATTTAAGCTTTACATTGCATTCATTCATTAAATACGCTTATCACATTTGTAATGTATATTGTTTGTTAATATTGTACATTAATGCACTTTTAAAACCATTAAAATATTTACCAGTGAGTATATCGTATAAAATGTTGAATTTTGTACAATGCTCAAATGGATTAGAGCCCCTGGGTAATATCTATGTCTTTTTTAGCTAACTGAGTTGGTAAGACTGCGTTTTTAAGAATTTTTTTCATGAAAATTTCGTTTTTTCTGCCTGTTCCATAAAATACCAGTTTTTGACAAATAATACCTAGAATAAGTATTTTTTTTTTGGAAAATTGTTGGGTATTATTTGTTTTGTATGTAGTGTTCTCTCAGGGTTTTGAGAAATACATTTTAATTTGGTAGATAGTTTGAAACATTTTTTGCATGTCATTAAAATCCCTCTCCAAATTATTACGACCATTTATCAACTTCCAAATTAATTACGATTATTTATAAATTTATAAAGAATGTTTTATTTGTCTCGCATCCAAGAAGGAACTATTTATTTTCAATAATAAAGTTAGATTAGTTTTGTTCTAACCATGACTTAACAAGTGCAAAGTAAGGTTATAATACATTAGAATTTTGTTAAATTTGTGCATTCCCAAAAAATGAACGAAAATAAACTGAAATTATGAAGATTCCTATAGAATACAAAAAATTTTTTATGTATAGGGTATTTCATTTGCAATGGGCCTAACTTTAACTGTAGATGGAATACTATATGACATATATTTATCATTGTAAATTCAAAAAAAAATATTTCTGTGCACTTATTGAGTTTGAATTTTGCATCAACAGCATATCGAACTTAGTTTATTCAAAAATGCACCGGTGAAGGTAATTTACTTGTAACTAACTTTCAGGGAAGAGGTAATTTACTTAAAACAAGTGACGCCGAGTCTAATAACTCGGCAGAGGGCTCAGAATCTCAAAGCCCCTCATCTGAATCTACTTCTCCTTCACCAAAGCCTCAGAGGTCGTTTACCCTACAGGTATTTTTTGTTTTGGTTTTGTTTTATTTTGTGTATTTTATTCTGTATTTTTTTTTGCTTAATGCCTTGTGCCTGTTTGGAAATAGCTTTGCTTGTGCAACAAAAAAATGTTTTTGGGTAGTTTTAATTATCTCCTTTATACTGGGTGTCCCATGAGTTCGTATACAAATCTCTTGAACTATTTATTTTATCTAAATGTCTCAAGAGGACAGTGGGGAGTTTGAGAAATTTGGGTGTGACATTTAGAAAAGTAACAATAAAATTTAATAAATAAATAAATAAATAGTGACCTACCGAGTTTTTTGTACGAACTCCTGGGTATATCAAGCTTTATTCACTAATAGGAAGTTTAGTGCAAAACTGAAACTTAATTGTTTTTTTAAGACCATTATTTCATTCTATTCACTTAATGACATTATATTCGGTCTTCCTAATGGGGAATAAAACCATTAAAATTGTACATATCATCTGTGTTTCAGTAATGCGAATTTATACTTGCAATTATCGGTTATTGATTTTGGTCAGCTTTAAATTTACGCATATTATAAATATTCTTTCTGGTACAGGGCGTTCTATAAATTTTGCTTTGTAACTAGAAAGAAGAAAGAATTATGAATTCGCATTTCGAATTTTCCAGCTTATATATTGGCATCTTTATTAATAAAAAAAAGTAGCTTTGATTATGGAATATCAACAAAATTAGATAGGAGTATATCGATTATTTTTGGTAGATGTACCAACGATAAAGAGACCTAAAGCGGACACAAAACATTCGTACGTCCTTATCTCATAGTTGCTTGCTTCTATATAAACGAAGAATTAAGGTGAAACCCCAGTTATAGCGGTCTATTTCTGTGACTGATTCTAGCCGGGAACCCACTAGTGTTCCAACCAGTAGTAGGTTATAAGTGGTCACCCATCCAAGTACTAACCGCGCTCGATGATGCTTCACTGTAATTATCGCATCACAATTAGTAAAGGCGCGCTCTCACTAGTCGATTTTAGTTGAACGATTTTTATTGATCATCCAAAATCGAATCAAATTTTGGAACTTCAGTTCTTTACGTCAGGTTAGGTTTGAGCGACCGGGGGTCGCGACGCAAAATATCTGACCGTTATGTTACGTTACTTCGTTATGTGCCTTGCTTGCGTGCGTGTGCTCTCTCCTGAGTCTCTCTCTCGTTTACGAAGCAGCGATTCATATGCTTCGGCCGGGAATCGAACCCGGGTCGCCCGCGTGGAAGGCGAGCATTCTACCACTGAACCACCGATGCTACATTGAAATTCTATGCAAAGCTGGTATTCGCAGTGCTGGTGATCTACTTGAATTTGTTCGTAAAATTTTTACTATTATTTCCATAATTTTTTTTGCGCAATTGATCTTTTTTGTTTATTTACAGCATCGGTTGTCAGGACGGTAGGTTGTGTTTACTGGTTTCTAAGTTTAACACGTCGAAAAGTAATAAATAGCATAAAAACAATTTCACCAAAATACAAAATATATTTTAAACTGATCGAGAAGTATAAATGTCACTTTTGACATTTCGTTCATTAAATTTTTTCATTCTGAATTTATTTCAATACGATCGCGCAAAAAATGGTATGAGCATCTCGAACGTTAAGGGTAATTACAACGTTTGCATGTAGATTCCTCTCGTCAAATACCTGTTGTCGTTATTAATATCAAGCAGAATATTTATTTAAAAATAAAATTAACAATAAAAAAAAACTTCTTCATGGGAATCGAACCCGGGTCTACCGCGTGAGAGTCTAGTTTGCTTACTACTCGACCACCGAGGAATATGCAAATTGTTTATCCATAACGTCAGATGTATTACTATAATTTTTGCTTAAAAGGAACTAAAGTTCCTACCGTGTGTCCCGCGACACGTTCTGAGCAAGATGAATCGCGCATCAAAATCGTTCGGTGACTCATACTTGAATGATAAAAGTAGAAATGGATTCAACTTTTGTTGAAAATATTTTTATCGTTCAACAAAAATTGAAATGTCCACACAGGGATTGTCATTCGATTTTAGTTGGTCAATAAAAATCGTTCTACTGAAATCGACTAGTGAGAACGCGCCTTAACTTACTTTGAAGAATATAAATCTCTCTAGATATTACGATCTTCTATCCTGCCAAGTGAATTATGGTTTCTTTTTGTGTTGCTCCCGATACTTGGAACTGCACCACAAACGACACCAGCACAAATTAAAAATTAACTTCTCCTCTGGAAAATCACTTGCACAGACTGAGCGTGACCAGAGTCTTTGCGCATCTGATTTGGAAGTGCTAAGACATATTTGTCGACTACATTACATATTAATATTCTTTGGAGTGACAGTAATTATGATTATACCCTCGTATTCTAATTGCTTGAATTTTCAATGTGAACATATTTTTCGTAATAAGCTAAAATTATGTTTTCATATATTTATTATGCCACAAACCGGTTTAATGATAATAAAAAATTAAAATTACAAGCATCATGACATCACTTAATTCTTGTTTACATTAGAATTTAGATATCTATATAGACTTGACTATTTTTTGCAGTATTTAACTTATAAACAAATAAAGAAGCAAATATATTACAAATTAATATTAAAAAGATTATTTTTCTTGTTAATAAAATATTGAAATATGAATGTGATTTAAGGAAATTAACGACGATGTTGGTAAAATCGATAGAAAATGGTCGGACGAAACGCCTGTATTTGCAGAAACCAGAACTCCAGATTTGGAGAATATGGACTTGGAACAATATCAACAGTCCATCGCTCAGTAAGTAGAAATGAATAATTTTAGTAAACTATGAATATTGTTCTGTACTACAAAATTTTACACTGATTTGGTCAAAATTATTCAGTCAATTGGTGGTTATATTAGAAGAAAAAAGATTTCTGCTTCAATATTTTACATTCTAAACTATTCATTTGATTTGTATTACAATCTATCTCTTGCAAATTTGTAAAAGTTGTCGAAAAGTGTATATGTTACCGTGAAAGACCGAAATCTGGTGAATGTCGCGATACACCGGTGAATGTCAACATTATCAACGTTGCTTGACGTATGTCCGAAATATTGTTGACATTTCATTATTTCTAACTTACACCGGCGATTGTCGACATTCAGGATGCACTCATGGTGTATGTTGAAAATATTTTTTTTTTAAATAAAAGCCACAAAAATTCATAGGTCTTTATTTATTAAAATAATATGGGAAAAGGACTTTGTTGAACTCAAAACCAACAGTAGAATATAAAAATATAAAAAATAAGAACAATATCTTATTTATTGCAACAACTTAAACTACCGTGGCACTTTGAATTGCACAAAAGTTCCTTGCTTTTACAGCTGCATTTAGTCGTGGAACACTTCCTTTTGCAATTACAACGTGTATAGCCTTGCCCTCCACTTTTTGAATTAGCAGAAGCTGTTTCTCTTAGCGACATTTCTTTTGTTGAAACTTCGTCCATGGAAAGTAACTTTTCTTTACAAATTACGAACTGATTACGGGTGAAAAGCTGCTTCAAGGTACCATTTTTGTTAGCTAATCTTTAAAAGTCTGAATCCTCTATTCCAACAACAAGCGCTAACACAATTCGAGGGTCTGTACGACCACGGTCGACATCAGGGACTTGAATTCTTACGGTATCACCAATTTGGGCAGGAGGAAACGTTTTTTTGAGGTTCGCAACATTTTTGTTGCTTGAAATAGAAGATTCTCTTTTGCAGCTACTCTTTTTAAAGAAATTAGCTCGTGCTGTTCAGTCAGTGCTTGAGATAAAGATGTGTTAGGTGGCGGATCAGTCAGTGCTTGAGATGAAGACGTGCCAGGTTGCGGATCAGCTCCAATGGTATTTTCATTATCCATGTCTGTTTCAACATAAGCCTCTAGCTGTTCTTCGGTCTCAATGTTTGAAATTTTTCCGCGAGGGAGTGATGACGATGTTATATACCCCTTTTTGGTTTAACGCCAAACAGGGCTTCATAAGGACTCTGACATATTCCTTCGTGATAAGTTGTGTTTTTGGCGAATTGGACAAACGGCAAACCTTCTGACCACTTGTTTGAATCATTGTCTTGCATTCAAGCAGTTAACATATTTTGTATGTCCTGATTGGCTCTTTCAACTTAGCCTTGTGTTTGACTGTGACGAGGCTTTCCGTGCACTATTTTAACATCTTTCCACTTAGCGCATAGTTCAGAAATGACTCGATTACTGAACTCTCTACCATTATCCGAATGCAATATAGCGGGAGCACCAAATGTTAAAAAAATTTGGAGAAGGTGATATGTTACTTCTTCCGATCTCTTGTTTGTTAAAGGTCGTAACTATGACAAATTTGGTTAAATGATCTTGATATACCATTATAAACTTGTAATCGCCATCCCTGTGTGATTGCAAGTCTATCAAGTCGACTTGACATCTAGAGTTCAATTCGGAACTGAGCATTGGTTTCACAACAATACCTTTTTAAGGCGCAATATGTTTCATTTGACATTGTTTATACAAATTTAAATACAACATTACAACTTCATAAGTAATATTTTTGTATCTAATTTGCAATACTTTAGGCATTTGTGTTCTTCCTCCATGGCCTGTTCTTATGTGAGTTTCAGAAAGTATTGTAAACAACTCATCATTAGTGGCATAATACTGGATATTTGTTTCACCTGATTTTAATGGCACAATTAATTTTTCTTCATCACTAACTTTTAAAATGTCAAAACGTTTTAAACGTCTGTAGTCCAAAGGTGTACTACACTTACTTCTAGCAGAAATTACTTCAGAAACGATTTTAGAGTACTTTTCTTGTGAAAAATAAAAACAATTGTCTTCTCGTTTACTTCCAATTAAGGCATGTAACTTTTCAAAAAACTTATCACGATTCGCTGTAGTAGCCATTGGATACAAATTATAATTTCTAATAAGAAAATTAAATTAGGTTCGGGAGCGCTGTCAAACGTTGCGTTAGACTGACGAAGACAAAGCTAACTGAAACAAGGGGATGGAACCGTCTAAAAACTTGTCGCGACCTGCTGTGTCCGAGATCCACCGGACTTCATTTGTGTTTGTCGACATATACCGGTAAAAGTTCGAATGTATAATAGAATTAAGAAATGTTTGGACATTCACCAAGGCATTTGACATTTGTCGACATCCACCGGCGAATGTTGACATTCACTACTTTCGGTCTTTCACGGTAACATTTACAAAATATTTTAATGTATTTCAAACTCGATTCTAATTGTGCTTCATAGCACTGACACTTTCTTAAATTTTGTCATCTAAACAGTGAAAAATTTCCGCCGTACTTATTTTTGATTTTGTTTTATTTCCAGAATGAATTCTAGTCTTCACGATATACAGTCAGATATGCAAAGATTAGCCTCTCAACAAAACCAGTTACAACAACAAAATATAATTGCTCAACAACAGAGACAAATCCAAGCTCTTCAACAACAACAACAACAACAGTACCAGAGCATACAGTCTCAACAACACATACCTCAATACAGTTCGCAACAGTCCTACCAACCTCAAATGTATCAACCACCACCGTCAGGTAAGAACTATTTGCGTTATCAAAAAAAAATATTTACTTTGCAAATAAATGATAAGTGATAATTTTCATTGTTTGAATAATGTTGAAAGTGAAACTTTTATTCTAGTTTACGCACCTCCTTTACAAACGTCTTCGAGCGCACCACATATACCTCAAACATTATTCGGCCAGCCCAGAGGACAAGGACAATTCTTTTTACACGATCAATCGACGGGAATGTCGCACGCTCCGCAGATCACGCCTCAAAGACGGACTTGGGCGCAACAAAGTCAACCGCCTCCAATACCAATTGAATCATATCATCAACCCGAGTTGAGGACTTGGAGCAAATCCGCCGGTCAAGGGGATAGCAGAGGTTTTCTTTTACATGATTCAGACAGGTATTTTTTAAATGTTGTTAGTGGAATTAAATTTCAATAATTTATATCTGAAAATGTCTAAAAACAGCTGAAAAAATCCCATTTTTACCCCCTTGACTGTATTATTAGTAATTTATGCTTTTCTTTTAGATATCAAGAGCAACCTAGGTATCAAGAAAGCACCCGCTATTCGGAAAGTCCGCGTTTTTTCGATAGCAAATACCAAAACGGCAGCGGCGACGGCGATCATACTCTCCATCACTCTAATAGCTTTACTTTAAGTCAACAACACCACTCGAACTATGGCACATCTCATAGTACACCGTCCGCTTCGCCGCAACATCGTAATATTCATCGACAAATTTCACAACTTTTAGACGAAGCAGGGAAACGAGCACCTGTCAGCTTGCAGCAAATGGAAGCGAAAGAACCTCAACGAAAGACTAGTATAACGCACGCGCCGATTCCCGCACCCTCAGCGGACGATATGGAACCGCAGAATATTTCATTTATTGGAAATTCCACTCCCGATAAACTTAGTGAAGGTATCATTTTATTTATTTTAAGAAAAATGACAGTTGTAGCTTACTTTTACCATTTAAATTTTAGGTCTTAGTCGACTGAATATAACGTCGGGTAGTAGAACGTATAGAATACCGTCCCCAACTCGACCTTCGATAACAAGAAACTCATTCCAACCCACCCCTTCGCCTCCGACGATAGAATCTACTCCTTTAACCGAAATTAGTAGCTTAGAAAACGATCCTACCAATCAAAAGGGCTTCTATATTAGTTTCGATAACGATCAACCGAAACGACCTAAACCTCCGTTAAGGACGAAAAAGATGTCACCGAAGAAGGAAAGAAGCTTCGTTCAATCTACGGAAGATTTATATGATCGAAAGGTAATTTTTTTTTTCTTTTTTTTTTCTTTTTTTTTTCTTTTTTTTTTCTTTTTTTTTTCATTTTTTGGCTTGGACTCCTGTCTTTCAGTCTTTCAGCCAAAAGTGGTTAATGTTATTTTGAAAAAGTTTTTATTCACAACCATATATGCAATGTTGTCATTACTAATGTCATTGAAGGTTAGAAAGTGTCATATTACACAATACACACCTCTACTTCCCGCCCTCACAACCCGCCCTCCCAAAATATTATAATACCTATTTCTGGAGGGGTACAATCCATCAATTCTTCATCGGACGACATTTTTCTCAATTTTTTATTCGCGAACTTGATATCCATCAAACTTTATCTGACATTTATTTATATTGCTGACAGTTGTCAAATGTAATATTTTAGGTGTGTTCGGAACGGAACAAAGATTTATTTATTTTGATCGGGATATGATGGTTGTAAATAAAATAGTATACAAACCTCGGTAGGAATATCTTCTGTAAGTTCCTTGTGGCATTACTTATTATTTTTTCTCTTATTTTTGGGAATCAAACCACAATAATGTTTTTTATTTCGACGTTTCGGTAGCGTTCCAGCTATCGTTGTCAAGATTAACTAGTAATAAAATAATTTTGGATCCCTATCTGACAAAACGAAAAAATAAAAAAAAATAATGAAAAAAATAGCAAAAAAAATTAAAAAAGAAAAAAAAGGAAGTTTCATTCCATTAATACAGTAATTAAACTCTTCCCACCTCGGTGTGTAATATACTATTTTTTTCAGGAAGAAGAAAGGTACGAAAAACATAGGCAGCTGGAAAAAAAATTGGAAGAAGAAAGGATGAAAAGGAGCGAAGAAGATAGACGGCAAATGTTGATTGAGCAAGAGAGGGAGAAATTGAGGGCGAAACGAGAAGCTAGTCAAGAAAGGCAGAAAGTCAATGCTGCCAGCGCTATAATTATAGGAAATGACTTAAGTAACCCCGATCCAGTAAGTATGATTACTAATAGTGACCCGCCCCTCCAAGCTCCATTTTTCTTACTGTCAAAAAATTATTCATAGGATCTAGACTATGAGCGAGAACGAAAGAAGGAGAAGATAATGTTGTTGTCGTTGCAAAGGAGACAACAACAAGAGGAAGCGAAGGCCAGGAAAGAAGCGGAAGCTCAAGCGAGGAAAGAAATGGATAAAATGAAGGAGGAGGAAAAGGCGAGAAAGAAAGAAGAACAGGTAGCTAGAAGGCAGGCCATATTGGAACAGTACAAGCTTAAGAAGGCCATCGAAGAAGCTGAAAGAGAGGTATGTTATTATTTTTTTTATGCGGGTTCATTTCATTTATTTAGACTACATGAAACCATCCTCATCTGTAGTTCATTCATTTATGAGATAAAAAAACGCTTTGAAGTGGTTAATGTTATTTTGAAAACGTTTTTATTCACAACCATATATTTGCAATGCTGTCATTACTAACGTCATTTAAGGTTAGAAAGTGTCATATCACACACATCTACTTCCCGCCCTCACCTCTCGCCCTCATCACTTCCTGCCCTCACCTTCCCGCCCTCCCAAATAATGTGTTACCCAATATTATCTATTTGAGATGAATATTTTTTATATTTCAAATTTAACACATTGATAAATATTATGAAAGAGAGGTATGTTATTATTTTTTGTATGCGGGTTCATTTCATTTATTTAGACTACATGGAACCATCTTCATCTGTCGTTCATTCAATTATGAGATAAAAAAACGTATGTTACTTGAAATATTTTTATTGAAATATTAGGTTCGACGTAGTAAATCATGTGTTGCAGTATTTGTTAATGTAAGTAGTGTGGTGATGTTTGGTTTCTCGCGCTAAATGCTTTAAATTGCAGTTATACTTCTAAAATGTATCCCTTAAAACTTATTCAATTAGAGAAGTATTTTTCAAATTTAGGCTGAAAATTCCAAGCTTTATGCGGTGCCTTTTTCATTTTTTTCAAATCCTATAAGTATATACATGCTTTACTAACTAGACTTGAATTGAGAATTATTAATATGGTATACTTTGGCAAGTTTATCTGAAGCCGTGGAAGGAATGCAGTCGATATTGCCACGTTTAACTATGAAAAAGCTAAAGTGCTAAGTATGTAGCGATAATATTATTAACAATATGATCAAACGTTAATTCTTTAATGTGCTAATTTTTTCAATTTATGTATATTAAAAGATGAGCACTTTCCCAAGCTTCTTCAAGCTCTGGCAGCGTTGTACGAAAACCATAATTACCACACCCTCCTGATTTTTATCGAAAGCTGACTACTTATTGGTAAACGCGAGCGTGTGTTCTTCCTTCTTACTTCCTCAATTGACTGATATTGATTTGTCCAGTGGCGTTGGTATTGCCAGTGACCTTTGTATTTTCAATTTTACTTGGTAAAATAGGTACCGTACGCCATTTGTCCGTTTATGATAGATATGCGCCATGCTTCCTCGCCTCTTACCGATGCCCCGTAGCTTCAGATAAACTTGCCAAACTATACCTAACATGTTCGTAATGCCATTATTACTTCATTTGGGTTAAATCGGCTCCTTGCGTTTTCATCCCCGGACAAAGCATGCTTGTACAAAACGTCTATATTTTTTTTAAACACAGTTTGTTATCAAAATAACGTTTCTGTGTAGTATCAACCTAAAGGCGAATGTATTATGGTATTTTTTCACAAAAACAAACTGGCACAAAATAATTTCCTTCGGTTGGTAATACTCGTTATTGCGGCTATTAAAAGACACCTATTTGGACACAGTCACGGAATGCACGCATATGGAGAAATCTATTTTTACCCGTTATGATATATAGCCCAGCATTTCCAGATATAGGCCTGTCAAGAAATATAATTTTTATAAAAGGTTCAACTTATAAAATCTTTGATATTTTTTTAAGTATTCAAAACATGAAGGTTTAAAAAAATTGTTAGTGCTTTGTGTTGAAAACAAACAAACAGTTCCTATCTAGGGGTCTCCAAAAAAAGACAAATACACCACATTGTTAAATCCTGTATTTTAATTGTTACTAACATCGTAAATAAACATTAACAATTGGTAATTAAATAGAACATAAAAATCACTTTTGACAAAAAACAACTTTTATGCGATTTCTTAATAATTGACCGGCCTAATAGTTATCTTTCTAAAGTTTGCTCTCCATTTTGTGATTTATTTTTGGCTTGCACTTTAAAGACGTTCACTTTCTAAACATTAGTCAGTGTTGTCATTCCATTCCTATCGCACATATTTGATTGAATACGTGCCATCCCATCTTTAACTCATTGAAATATTTGAATGTGGCCGTTTGTTTCGAAATGTCTTTTATATATTGGTCTCTGGTAATTATTATTCACTTTTTCTATCAATAATTCTTGAGAATTTTAAATAAAAATGATTAAAACTTGATTATAAATTGACAATTTAGTAAAATACACCATATATTTTGAAAAATTGAATGTTTAAGAACAAGTACTACCTTAGCTTGTCTTATATACTACTTCTAATTGCTTAAATGCAATTATTGGTTTAACGTATTTGACCAAACGCCCAACCAGTGTAAAACACTCAGTAGTGGGCAAGCTGTAATCGTGTTAAAAAGTTTATTAGATGTATTAGTCGACGCCACTATAAAGATACACTGTTTTGAATTACACTTAAAACTCGCCCTGTATAATATTTCTTCAGTACAGTATGTCCATTTTATCGTATTCCTAAAATGTTCTTATACTTTGGCACAATATTAAAAGTTATATCAATATTTAATTTTTGTTTTGTAGGGAAAGACTTTGGACAGGTCCGAACTCAATTCACTAAAACCCACACCAAAAATGCGACCCAAAGCTAGTACTAGACCTCGACCGAAAACTATTCACATCGATAGTGGTTCTGTTCAAATGGCCGAAGGTATGTCTAGTCGAGGGAAAAAAGGTTCAACTTCAAATCTCACAGGTACGTTGTTTGTTTTGCATTTTCGTTCAATTGAAAAACTAAAATCACAATAACCAGAAATAATTATTTTATTAATTATTTATTTTCTATCAATTTTGGTTGTAAAAGAGTTTGTTGCGAATTAAGCAGTTTGTAACATATCCATATTAAAAGAAGCTGCTTTTATTATTTCTATGTTTTGTTTGAATTTGGAGATATTCAATTAGAAGTTAAAAAAACGCTAGTAATAATGTATATGCCAGCAAATCTAATATTGCTCTTATAAAACGTGGACAATCTAAAATCATTCGAAAAGTAGTTGATGTACGTCACTTAAAAATTGATCCATCAGTATCTCAACAGCACCAGAAAGAAGCTGTAACTAATATCTACAGCTAGTAGACACCCATCCTGATCTACTACTACAGCCTCTAACCCGAGAATCAAACAACAGAAGACTGATATGTATCTGGCAAATTGACCTCTAATAAAGCCTAAGGGATCTTCTCAATACCAACCTATTGGTCTAATATCCAACAGGGTAGCTATTGTTGAAAATCATACGATCCGGTGCTTCTCTCGTACGATGGGATCTATCCCGTGCGATCTATCGACTCCCACGGTCGAAGTCGACTAATTCTTGAACCTACATGTGATCGATCAAAATTATTGCGATGTTGCCAGCATTATTTGATATAAAAGATCTACTTTTTAATTATTTTAAACCTCTTTTTTTGTACAGTTGTCATAATTTTCTGTCATTAATTACTTTTTATATTTGATATGTTATGTTATATTACCAATAAATAAAAGGGAGTCTGTTTAGTATTAAAATTGAATAAAAATGAGTCAGTCGCGTTTCACTCCTTACAAAAGAAGTGCCCCCACAAACGGCATGCTTCCAAGCGAAGGTCATATAAAAATCTGGAGCCCCCATCTTCGTCAATTCGTACTTCCTCCTCTGCCTCCCGTAAATCCTCCATCATAACATGTCAAAAATAATAGTTCACCATGTCCATAATAAAACACCGATTAAAAACACTGAAAAACAGTAAAACCACTAAAACTAACGACAGAGTATTTTTTTTTCATTTCTATGCACATGAATTATTTAAGATTCAAAGAAACAGAGAACTGACAGAATAATTACGGAACTAACCTAACCTATTATACAGGGTGTCTCAAAATTGACGCCCGTCCTTTCAGAATATGAATCGGGGGCTAAAACGAATTAAAACGTAGGAATAAAAAAATTGCGTTATGTCCATGGTTACAGAGTTATTGACAAAAAACAAAGATCTAACATTCAATGTTTACACTTTATTAAAAACGAAGTCAGCTAAAAACAAATGAGTAGTATAGGTTGCTAGGTAATGTTAAATGTTAATTTTTAGTTCTGTCATTTTTGGTCATAATAAGTATAAGTATAATTTCATACGGTTATTTGTTTTAAAAATGGAACGTTATTATTCCAATCGAGAATGTAAACATTTGGGCTGGATTATTAAATAATAATGTAATCGGCCCAAATATGTTACCTAACCGACTTAATTCAGCATCGTATTTTCATTTTTTAAACGACAATTTACCACTGCCATTTCTCGATCAAGTTCCATTAGCAACTAGATTGAATTTTTGGGTCCAACATGATGGTGCTACTGCACATAATGGTAGACAAGTGAGAACATTACTAAATCAAACATTCCCCGACTGTTGGATTGGAAGAGGTGGACCCGTACTATGGCCTCCTAGATCTCCAGATCTAAATCCATTAGATTTTTTCTTCTGGGGATTCTTGAAAGAAAAATTTTACTTTGAACCTGTTGAGAATACGGAAGATGTAGTAGCTCTTATTCACGCTGCTGTGACGTTTATAGACGAAAACATGCTGCAGAGGGTTCGTGATTCAATGATAAATCGTGCAAATATTTGCATTGAAGTGTAGGAGGCGATTTGTTTGAACACCTTTTATAAATTAATTTCTTGTTTTGTAACAAATATTCGTTTTTAATAAAGTTTAAACATTGAATGTTAGATCTTTGTTTTTTGTCAATAACTCTGTAACCATCGACATAACGCAATTTTTTCATTCTTACGTTTTAATTCGTTTTAGCCTCCCGATTCATATTCTGAAAGGACGGGCGTCAATTTTGAGACACCCTGTATACAAATTTCCATTAAAAAACCTCTTCACTAGGCAAGCGCCAATTCATTCGACTCTGCTCCTTTATTTCGGACCATGCGATCCGGAGCGTATGATTTTCATGCGATTAATAATATCGGATCACGGGCCAAGAATATAACGACGATCGCCTCATGTAATCATTCGCCATAAATCTATGCTGCTCATTGTTCAAGAATAGACGTCCAGAAGAGATCATAGTAACTCTATGTTTATGATTGCTAAGTGTACAATAAAAAGAAATGATAATAATGTCAAGGATTATTACAACGTATCGGACATTATATTCGATCTTTTCGGATTGGCTTGGCGTATTTTCATTTAGTGCAATCTGAAAGAGGATAGTAATGTGTGTGAAGATAAATGATGAATTTCATCCGTTCCGTTTGTCCTATGCGAACAAAATGCGCGTCTACCTTTATGGTACTATACAGGGTATCCCAAACAAGAGTGACTGATTTTAAACATAAATGCCCAGCTTATTAATTGTTCCAAATATATGGGGTCTTCACTAGTTTATCAAAGAGATTTTTTTAGGCTTGGCTGGCATTTCATCCCATCAACACAGGGTGTTTTACTAATGTTGGTCAAATTTAAAGGGGAAAATATTTATTATTTTAAATGGAAAACCCTATAATTTTTGATCTCATTCGAAAGAGCAATCATTCCCCTTTCCAAAAATGTATAGTTTTCTATCTTTTGTTTCATCAACAACAAAGATATTCGAGGTTTCATGTAGTAGTACATTTTTAATTACGTGAATAATTGCCAACAAATCTGACAAACAGTTTATTTAGTAAGAAAACATGATAACATTATTCAATACATATGAAGGAGGAAGAACAAAAAACTTACAATAAATGCTGCATATGCCTACCCTCTTCGTTTATGCATAACTGTAAATGAAATTTTAAATTCTCAAATGAATTTTCTAACACTTCTTGCGGAATATTTTTAATAATGTTCCTGATATTATTTTTTAGTTCTGCTAAATTGTTAGGCTTAGGATTGTAGCACCTATCCTTCACATATCTCCAGAAAAAAAAATCTGGGACAGTTAATTCAGGAGACCGCGGTGCCCATTCAATCGGTCCAGCTCGACCAATCCACTTATAATTAAAAAACGTTTTTAATGAATCTCGTGCTATTAACGATTAATGTGGTGGTCAAAATTGCTGATTTTGTTGTTATGCGTCAAACGGTCACAGCATGAGTTGATTTAAGGCATCAAAATAAGTTAATATGAAATTACCAGTTAAAAATGTACTACTACATGAAATCTCGAATATCTTTGTGGTTAATGAAACAAAAAATTGAAAACTATACATTTTTGGGAAGGAGAATGATTGCTCATTCGAATGAGATCAAAAATCATAGGGTGTTCCATTTAAAATAATACATATTTTCCCCTTTGAATTTGACCAACATTAGTAAAACACCCTGTGTTGATGGGATGAAATGTCAGCCAAGCCTAAAAAAAACTCTTCGATAAACTAGTGAAACTAGTGAAAACCCCATCTCTTTGGAGCAATTAATAAGCTGGGCATTTATGTTTAAAATCAGTCACTCTTATTTGGAACACCCTGTATTTCTCTTTTCTACTTATTTATTGCTTTCTATATTTTCTATGACCAAATTTTTATGTTTTGCTTGTTTTTTATTTTATTTTTTTGTATAATCCAGCTTATACTCCTTCTACTATGAAACGAGATTATTACAGAGGTTCCCAGGATAGTTTAGCTGACCGAAGCATGAACAGTGGCATGATGTACAAAGGTGTGTTTTTTTTTTGTTTTTTTCATTTATTTTTCTACAAATATATTTTTTGAACTTTAACATAAACATGTAGTCCCAGCACCGATCACAAGGAAAAACATAAAAATGTTTACATAAAATTCATATGTGTGGTAGTTTTTAAAGGAACTGTTATGATTTCTTCCATACAGAGTTCGGCAAAAGTCCGGGACCGGAGAAATATCGAAGAAAATATAAGTTTTGTAAAAAATCTTTCCATACCACAAATTTCACTCCAACTTGAACTATAATTTGAAAATATTTTGAAATATAGTGTGGCGTATCAAAGTTATATTTTTTCTTATGGGATATCCAATATTTTATTACATTTTCTGATTGCCCCTGTAAAATATGATACTAGCTCATAATGATTTTTCAGTGGCCATCAGAAAATGCAATAAAATATAGGGTGTTCCATAAGAAAAAATATAACTTTGATACGCCACACTTTATTGGAACACCCTGTATATTTCAAAATATTTTCAAATTATAGTTTAAGTTGGAGTGAAATTTGTGGTATGAAAAGATTTTGTACAAAACTTATATTTTCTTCGATATTTGCCCGGACTATTGCCGAACTCTGTTTATTTCATAGTAATAAGTCAGGAATAAAAGGAGACTTGTCTACAGTATACAGAGTAAGACTTTCGACCGTTATCAACTGGAATAATAGTAGTATCTGTACTGTAGAACTTGAGCTGTATAATTCTATAGTGTACAGAGTCCCAGTACTGTCGTCTATCTGCAGCATTCATTCTACTTGAAACCGAACAAAAGTTTCAATACCACTATACAGTGATGGATTTAGGTCTAAGCCCTGGCCTCACCTAGCTATCTAGGGCGGCATGATTTAGTTGAATCTATAACAGAAGCAGTCTATTTCGCAAAAACTAATTACTTCTGATCCAGAAAATTAGCAGTCCTTGAATCGCAGTTGCCTAACCTGCAAAATGAGACTCTTATACGGCAGCTCTTAGAGTTGGTGTTGGCTATTCTCAGTACTGATCAAAGTAGTTGTCCACGTGCTTGAAGATCGGGGATTTTATTTTTCGATTTTTGGTAGTTTTTAGATGACTAAAAATTTCATTGCATTTCCACGACAATATCCCAACCTGACCCCAGCTCTAGCGAGAGCCGTTTTGACGGTTTAAGGTCTGTTCTCACAAGCATCACAGACAGTCTTTGACAATCTGGATTCGGCGCAAAGACCTTAAAACGTTCTCTCGAGAACACTTTAGGGTCTTTGCGCCGAATCCGGATTGTCAAAGACTGTCTGTGAGGATTGTGAGAACAGACCTGTAGCTGTTGTCAGATGAGGATATTGTTTTGACTCTGCCTTAAATGAATATTGAACGGATTATATTATTCTTTGGTCGAGCATGTGGACTATTTTCTATGTGTTTTGTAACAAGTATGCTTAGTGTGTTTTTTGTGATCGTTTATTTCAGATTCTCCTGATGACAGTAGAGGCGTTTCGCCATGCCATAGCGCCAATCAAACGTTAGGAAGAAGAAGTTCCTACAAAACTAGTCGAGGTAAGTATACGATGTATTTGCAAATATTGCGCGGACGCTTCCAGGTGTTGTACATGTGAACTGAAAGTAGACTTTTTGGTACAAATAGCACGCCACTCTTTATGTACAATTCTATTATTTTCTCCATTTTACTGAAATTTATTTTATATTTTTGGTTTTTCTGCATCTGTTGATATATATATTTTTTTTTGTTGCTGTCTCACTTTATTTTATTTATTTGGAAAATTTAGTGTTTGAAATGCAGGGTAGACGAGCTAATGCTGCACAATACAGATTTTGGTGCAGGTGAGTTTTTTTAGTTGTTTTTTTTTTGTATTATAGAATATCACTTTGTATTTCTGTTGTACTTTTTACCACTCTTCTATGTACACTCATTATACCTGTTCAAATTCACATAGTTGAACAAATATTAAAGTTCCAGGTCGATTTTTGTCCCAATTTTTGTTATAATTTAACTGTTACACGTCAACTTCCGACCCTCCATCACTAAGTATGTTAATTTTTATTTTAAATTGAATGAAAACCGTTATTCTATTAATATTGGAAAACTTGAACATCTTGTTATCGTAGCGCCATCTTGAGTAAACATAAACTGATAAAATGATTGTGTCAAATGTCAGTATATAGATATTATTCTTTATAGATGAAATTTCTGTTTATTTCATATGACATTTGCTTCAAAATCTGTGTTGTCTCAGCAAAAAGGGGAATGGTGTTGTAGTCAGAAATCGAGTCCCTCTTATGAAAAATCACAAACTACAAAAACGAATTGGCGAGTAGTGTATGTATGTTAACGATATTTTTACAGACCCCTCTCCTGCTCAGGTACGCGGCAGACCTAAGTATTCGGCTTATCAAAACTTTAAAGGGCGCAAGTCTAGCTCTATGATGAATTTGTACGGTAAGACACGATCTTTTCCGCCTGGTTATAGGTATTTTTTCTACGTTCATATTGCTAGATGTCTTGAGCTGTGGGGCATGATGTTCTTACCTATTTTTTTATATATTTATTTCACATACTGTTGGTTTCATTTTTTGGTTTCCCGCTGTACCTTCCCCCCCAATAATTGTACAAAGGTGACATTACTTATATAAAAAAGAATAAAAAGTAATTGTATTCCTTGTTAAAATTGATATGAGATTATTGTTTCCATTATTTTTGCCTAAATACCAAGTCCACTTAATTCTTCTTTTTAAAACCTGTGCAGCCATAGATTATCACTCAGGTCTTCTGTGGTTCAGCTTTCAAACTAAATTGGTTATGTTTATGTAAATACAGTGCCGCTCTTCGCACAAACACCGAACATGTAAGAACTATGCGGACACTCTTGTCTTTCTCCCAAAAACGTTGCGACCGCTTTACTCACATTCACTTCCCGCATTTTTGACAGGTCCTTGCTCTAAAATCATCCAAGGTAATGAAAACATTCACTTAATTACAGCTCCCTGTAAAGAGAACAGTCTATAAAGGTAACTGTAATGGATAATAACTACTAAACTATACAGTTTAGCCATACAAGTTGATAGTCACCTTTGCATAATTATATCACATATATTTTGTTCATTTCTAGCTGGTGATGGTGTTTTTATTTGGTTGTAAATATAAGAGCTAGTTGATTTTATAGTTTAATTATTAAACTCCCGCCTGTTGTTGTAAAGTGACTATTTATTACAGTTTACAAGTTTTTTATGTATTGGAAATTGATTGTTTTTACGTTCTGTTTTAGGTCTTATGTCTATAAGTTCTACCGAATTCATCCGATCATATATATTAATATAAAAAAAATTACATTTTTTCCAATCTAAATTCGGTTGGGCTTATTTTTACAATTGTTATTGTTAAATTGTATGAAATTATATCGATAAACAGTTAGTCAATTTAGTATGTTACGACCACAGACATCATAAAACAATAGATCTAGCTTTCGATTGAAACTGACAACTTGCCATTGTGTAGATAACAAAAAGTACCTAAAACACACAGATAGATAGATTTTATGAGGTGGCTTGTGGCCTATTCTACTGTGACCTTTTCAAAACTATTATGGTCCTCTTAACTCTAGATTACATTCTCCAACCTCACTCTTTGAAAAAAATCTTTTAGTGCGGAGACTGAACCTTTCATATAGCTCTCTGCCAATGGCACATTTGCCAGGCTATCGCACTGACGTAGAATGTGTTCTGACGTTTCTTCTTCTAGGTGACAAAACCTGCACATATTTTCGTTTGTCAATCCCATCAGCTTTAAATGCCTATTGATCTTACAATGCCCCGTTAATAGACCCACTACATCTTTGACAGTTTTCATATATTTGGCAATCAAATCTGCTGTAAATTTTGGCGAGGGTTCTAATATGAACTGTTTCGCTTGCCTCTGTCCTGGTGAGTTCCTCCACCATTTCAGAGATTTGTGAGCGACCCACTTCTTTGTTTCCATTCTTGTTATGGTTTTTGCAACGCCGCAGAAGGGTCCCGGTCCAACGAATGGCATTGATGAGCCTTGTTTGGCCATTTCATCCGCTTTTTCGTTGCCCTTATGACCCTCGTGACCCGGTACTTAGACTACCGTAATATTGCTACGCTCATACATTGTGTTTAGGGCCCGCACACACACCCATACTAGCAATAAAGAAGTTCTACACAAGTCTAATGATGCAGTCCAAAAACAAACCTCTACTATACTAATTTTTGTCACTTCCTGGCTTACCTTGCCTGGGCAAACATGCTATTTTACCTTCAACTTCTTGAAAAATATCCAGTAGTTGTTATCCACATGAAGTAATCTATTCCTCTTATAGAAAAATGTCTTAAAAATTAAATATGAAAGTTGTAATGTCTCCCAATCCGATGTCCACTCTGGAAAAGTTTTTCTCATCCCCCACTTGAAAAGTATCCAATACTTTGTATTCCACATAAAGTATTCTCTTTTTCCTATTAAAAACTGTTTTACCAAGTAAATATAAAAGCTGTAATGTCTCTCGTTTTCCAAACAAGAGACCGATTGCTTGTTTTCCAGCCTGGCAGGTTTTTCCCATCTTCTGGAAAAGTATCCAATACTTTGTATTCTACATTCAATTTTCTACTTCTATCAGGGGTATTGGATGTCCTGTTCTATATAGTATCAAATCTATGTTTTTGGAATTAAATGTTGAGTTTCCAGTTTTCTTTGGGTTAAGGGTTATAGTTTTATGTTTAATGTTAGCAAAGGAAGCAGTTATAGATGGACAAGTGTGCCATATTTATAACACAATCAGTTATAAAATTATATCTAGTGGATATCTACATCATCTACAAACTATGTAATCGGGTTTAAACGTTAACTGGGGCTATTGTGTGATGTCGATGGTTAGGATCCTTTGTGTGCATCAATAAATGAGGAAAATTTATTCAATTCAAAAATTTGCCAGTTTCTGCTTGCTGATTTTTCGCTTTTGGAACAGCTTTCATATTTACAGTTATTGTGTCAGATTTTAGATATTCAGATTAGAATTTTCATAATAAAAATTATAGGTTTTAAATCATTTTAATCTGTTTTATT
>CAJUYI010000425.1:67854-85775 GCA_910591695.1 Galerucella pusilla
ATCATTATGACAAAACATTATCAGTTGAAGTTTCAGCATCATTATTGTTTGTAATTTATTTTTTTATTATTATTTTCATAATGTATAGTAATTAGTTTGTTCAACGTTTACTAAATAATTGCCAACGAAAACTTTTTGTTGTATTGTTTTGTTTTCTATGGAATCTTCAATGTATTGTACCACAACAGATGAGCTTCAGTGTTGATAAATCAGCTCCCGCATACCCGCGCGCATTCGTAAGTGTCAGATCTACTGCGAAAACAATGCCCCGTATATATATATTTTTTTTTCAAATATTCCGCAATTTGTGGTGCCCCCCCAATGATATGTATGCCCACTCCTTGGGAAATACATTTTCCTCTTCTATAATCCAAAAAAATAAAATTTTTCTTTTGTATATTTGGGTCGCAGCTTAACATACTCTCCGAATATTTCCAGAAAGTTTACTTCTTTCTGCAATACAGTGAATACCAAATTTGTATTCGTCATTCGTCATAGAAATGGGAATGGTTATAATTAGTTTGGTGCCACAATCTTCATAGTCATTTAACCAACAAGTGTATTAATGAGGGCCATTAACAATCGAGATAATTTAACCCACTAGCAGAACGAGTGCGTTAATGATCTAGAATGTTACTTGCCCTTTTAATACTCGTGTTAGTTACAAAGCTTTTCCGTCGACTACTCGACTGTATAAGTTGTGAGTTAAAAACTATAAGTATTCTATACTAGCATATAAACTATGAGCCCATGGGGAAAAAAGTGTCGCGATGGAAAATTTTTTATTTTCCAAGATTTTCCTACTCTTAAAATATCATCTGAAAATGAACGGCATTTGTTCTACTGGATGTTGAGTAGGAAAATTTCGGAAAATAAAAAATTTCCACGGCTTTTCACACAACTTTTTTGTACAGCACTACTCTCAAATATTTATTTATATGTTGTATAATCTACAGAAACAAATGCCGATGAGTTTCAAATCACATTTTTAGAGGGTAGAAAATAAGAGTTTTCAAAAATTTTCCTAGATTTTCCGAACAATTATTTTCGAACGTCATAGAGTCTGGACCGATCTCCTATGATTCTACTATCAAATGTAACAAACGGCGTACAGTTTTATATCTCGGTTTCAGGGGGTAAAAATTAGAGTTTTCAAAAATTTTCCTAGACTTTCCTCTCGATTATTTTTGAACCTCATAGAGTCTCGACCGACCTATGATCCTACTATCAAATGTAACAAACGGCGTACAGTTTCATCACATTTTTAGGGAGTGGAAAATAAAATGTTTAGTTTCCACTGCGCTTTTCTGCACAAGAGAAAATGTACGCCATAGTGCTGGAACTGATGGTGGCATGATAAACTATCGTTCTGAATGGGTTTGTTGCTGTTTCAAATCACGACACTTTTTTCCCCATGGGCTCATAGTCTATTGCTATTGTATACTAGTAATCATTATTAAAGGGGTTATTGTATGCTTAGTTGCCTACCCCCAGGTAACTGTCATTATAAATATAATGTATAAGATGTGCGTTGGGTTGCCTGTAGAAAAATCGTTGATTAATGTAAATCATGCACTAATAGGGGTCATTAATGCATGATTTTGTCTAATTTTAAGATCGTTAATAGCATATGTTAATCAGTCACGTAGCTATAACTTTTACAAGGAGGGGGGATCATCTGATTGATTTAGAGAGGAAAGCTTCACTAAAGACACCACCGAAGGCAGTATGCTAATAAAATATTAATGTACCTTTATTGTCTTTTTCATGGGGGGGGGTTCAACCCCCCAAAACCCCACCTTATATACGCCCCTGATAATACACGGTCGACGGAAAATGTCTTTTAGGTTCATATTGTATAACTCTTCTCGCCGAAACCAAGAAATGTATTTTGTATATTCAATTGACAGATGCACATTGTTTAATTCAAAACTTGTTTACTTTCTTCAGGAATCTTTCAACTTCTTCTCTTGTCAGTACTTCTGATTTGTTTGTCTGTTGACCAACTGCTTGCTTTTTTAAGAAACCCGTCAGTTTTACATTGTCGCGGGATTATTCTTTTTGGAGATATTCAGGAAGTACGCCAAAAGGGTATTCTCAGACTTGTACTTTCATAAAGCATTTCCCGGACTAGTTACGTGAATTACTATTCTTTTTTCTCTAATTTTTTTGGGAATCAAACCACAATAATGTTTTTTATATTTTTGAACATTATTGTGGTTTGATTCCCAAAAAAATAAGAGAAAAAAGAATAAGTAATTCCACAAGGAACATACAGCTAGAAAATGTAAATTACTATTATTTCAATACTACGATTAATTACTTTGCTCTTTTTTATTTAAAATAATACCATTTTGTTTCTCCTTTGTAAATTATTTTTCTTATTTCTACTATTTTACCTCCCTACTGTCTTATTACAGGTTGTTTTTAGATTTAATGTTTAAAACTAATATTGAAACTAAAATATTTGTTAATAACTTGATATTTATTATTATTTTACGTTTATATGACCAAATAAGAAGAGTCAAAAAAGGCAAAGAGAACTAATTCCACTTGTTTTAACTCCTTTAGAAGCTTCAACTTTTATATAATTAAACAGTTTTTCCTATATTTATCGTAATTTGTCAATTTTCCGACATATTATCGTCTGCTGATTGGAAACCTTGAATTAATTTTCAAACATTAACAAGGAAACAAAATTGGAAAATATGTTTGTGCCCGTGTGGTGTATTTTATTTTTTTATCTACCTAATACTCTCAATTATGGAGGTAATTAGTACCCATTTTACTAACTTATCTGTAACCAATAAAGAGCATTATATATATTTTTAAATGCGTACTTATAAAAAAGAGACCCTCAAATGTGATTATAGTTCCTCGGAGGAACATCAAAATGACAAGATATATTACGTTTTTGGCAGTTTTTTATATACTTCATATAACAGGTAAAGTTATTTAAAAAAAACTGCAATACTTTATATTAATTTTTATTACAGAAATTTTGTGATATATACAATAAAGTTCAACTAATTTTCATCTAGCATAAATTTTGTTACTTTTTGTTAGTTTCAAGATATTATTATTAAGTCTTGAAAGTTGAATTAAATTCACCCTGCATTTGAAAATTTATTTTCCGCAAATTGCTGGGAAATTATGACTTTCAGACAATGTTTCTTGAAGTTTCTTTAACTCGTGGCGTGAGTAGAAGAGAATTACATTTATTTTTATAAAACTTTAAATATTTAATATTTTATTATTAATTTTAAGAAGAAAAGTTATTCTTCATAAAAAGCTCTGCATTATCTAAATCAAAATTTTCAGTTGTAGGTATACGAGGTTTCTCAAAAAATATTAGTTTTACCAAGAGTAAAGTAGGTAGGTACCTTTAAATTTGACAATATCGAAAAATGTTACTAAAAAAGTTGGATAATATATATGTCGAAGCATTAGTATAAGTAAAAATTAAATTTGTTTGTTTTTAACATTAGTATGATGTTTAATTTTATATCTTAGTGTTTGAATGAATTTTATTATTTGCAAAATAAATGAATATGCACTTATTCCGCGTTTTAAATGCAAAATTATTAAAAAACATAGAAAAACTAAAAGATTATCATGTGCTTCGTGATCATGAGAGATAAATATTCATTCAAAATAGGAACATTAGTAAAAAATAAAATAATCTGAAGTTTCAATTCAAATGAATGTATTTACATATTTAATCGTAGTTTTTAATTCTGATCAACTTTTTTTTCAGTAACATTTTTCAATATCGTCAAATTTAAGGTACCTACTTTACTCTTGAGTAAAACTAATATTTTTGACAAACCTCGTATACGACTATAGTCTATATAGAAAGGACAAGGAGTAATAAATCATTCATTTAAGTAGATTTCATAGACGTACCAAAATATATTTTAAGAGGGTATACCGTAAGGTACATTTTGTATTGAACGAATGAGTTGCAGCTATGCTAAAGAATATACGATTTAGGTCAGAGGTAACGGGATGTACTAATTTTAATAAAAAAAAGTGATAGAGGTACATAAATTTTAGTATGTTTGATAAAGAAAGGCAACACAGTTTATTCATAATAGAAAACAAACCAATCTGTAACAATAATTATTTTATATATTTTTGTTCTTTTTGTAAGAAGATTAATTCAAACTTTGAATATTGTCACAAATAAATTACAATGAAACATATTTAAAAAAAATTAATTAAAGTCAAGATAGCGAGATATCGTTACAATTTTTATTAAATTCAAAGAAGCAAAATGAATATTTTTTATTTGTATTACTGCTATATGTAGTGTTTGGGGAATTTTTCTCAGAAATTTTAAATGGCAAGTGGCCTACTGTAATCGGCTTAATACGATTACACCTATTTACAGATTATTCCATTATTGAGAGGGATTTTCCAAACAACCCAGTTTTCTTAGAAACATTATCGGGAATATTATTTTAAAAGAAAGTAGGTACATTAAATCAGTACTTAGTATTAGTTCTTTGAGTAAAGTTGTATGAAGTTGTATGGTTTTCATAATATTGTAAACAGTTGGAATATATTTAAAACATTTGTTGAATGTTAATTGTGCAAGTACCAAACAATGTCGATAAGCCAAGGACCATCTAAAAACGACCAAAAACAGGTCCATTATCTTTAAATGAAAAAACTCTGATATTGAATTGTTATATATCATTGAAAAACAAGGATCCAAGTGCAAGTGTTGATGATATTGTGGAATTAACGGCTGCTATGTTGTGTGTTGCTAAATCAACAATTTATAGATTACTAAAAGAAAGCAAGAATGGAACTCTTCAACCCCCTAAAACTCCTTCAGGCCGAAAACCAATTGAGATCGATGAGTCATTAAAACAAAGACTAAGGCGTAAAGTCCATGGATTTTACTTACGAAAGGAAATTCCAACACTTGACAAAATTATGACATCAGTGCAAGAAGATACGGATTATCCAAAATTCTCCAGAATGACATTATGCAACTTTTGAAAGATGTGGGTTTCAGATATACAAAACATAATAGAAAATCTCTCTTGATAGATAAACCGGAAATAGTTTTTTGGAGAAGAGACTATTTAAGAAGCATTCGACATGCCAGAGAACAAAATTTGAAAATCTTCTACTTAGACGAAACATGGATAAATGCTGGATATACAGTTTCCAAATCTTGGCAAGATGAAAACATTAAAAGCGGAAGGCAGGCATTCGTGGAAGGTTTGTCGTTAGGTTTGCAGCCACCATCTGGAAAAGCAAAAAGACTTATCATTGTCCATGTTGGAAGTTCTGAAGGTTTTGTTGATGGTGGATTATTAACCTTTATTTCAAAACGCACGGGGGACTATCACGAAGATATGAATGGGGATGTCTTCGAAGAATGGTTTGTTCAAATGTTGGATCTGATTCCAAAAGGGGCTGTTATTGTTATGGACAACGCAAGTTACCATTCACGGTTACGAGAAGCATTGCCCACAAGTCGTTGGCGTAAAGCAGAGCGGCTTATTTCGAAAAATATTAAGTTTCCAAAAGATCCACTAAGAAAAGAACTTTACAGAATTGCAAAAATGAACAAGAATAAATACAAAACCTACATTGTAGAAGAAATGGCTTCTTCTCGTGGTATATCAGTTCTTCGACTTCCCCCTTATCATTGTGAACTTAATCCCATAGAATTAATATGGGCTCAGGTAAAGGGGGAAGTTGGAAAAAAAAATACTACTTTTAAAATAAACGATGTTGTGAAATTGTTTGAGAGTGCTGTAATGTCAATAGTATTAATTTAAATACCATTTCCTAAGATTTGAAAAATCGAAATATTAATATTTCCAGCAATACCAACGGCACTTTTGACATTGTTGAATATTGTTCGAATAAAAGTTTTGACGTTACAAACTACTCCTGTCAGATCAATAATAAAAAAATTGTCATTTAGACATAATTTAGACCATAGATTTAGACTTCGTTTCTCGAGTTGTTGATGTTGCCACGGTAACTTTAAAACACGCGCGTTTTTTAAGTTCGATTTAAACACGCTGAGGCGTGCTTTAAATAGGTAAAATGGTTCACTAATAAAAAAAATTAGATATTTGATGGGCATTAGAGGTTTTAGATAATGCAGAACTTTTTAGCAAGAATAACTTTTCTTCCTAAAATTAATTTCCAACTTAGGGGGACATATTGTATATAAAAAACGCCGTGCATCTGGCGATTCTGCAACTTAATTTAAGAAGACCATCAGCAGCAATGTTTTGTCGAGAAATTTGATCACCGTCACCCTATTGTTAGAACAAGATCCAATGAAAACTAATTTTATGTAAATTCCTCTTCAGTAAAATGTTATTAGTACTAACACTTGCCAAAATGAAGGTTGTATTTCTACAAATTTAGCTGTTTCTGTTTAACATCATAGTTCATTTCTTTCCATATAATTTCCTTCTCTTACTTCGTGTTGTAATAATATAAATGAAACGTATTTTCAACTGATTTTCTCTACGTCTACTAGTCTATCGTTTCAGTTTATTCATTTCTTAATGTAGTCGAGCTGGGTATTGAGTATTTTCTATTTTATATTTCGAAATAGAAAAAAATAGAAAGAAATATCTAATTCTCAGTCAATCAATAACAACTAGTTAGTGTCATTATTTTTATTAGACCTTTTCGGCAATAAATATATTTTTCATTTAGTGTCTGGACGTGCTGGATCGTCCGATGCGTCTGGAGGGGGAGGAATAAAATTGTCAGGATCTTTTGGTGGTTCTAAAAATGGCTTTAGTTTTGGATCTAGTGGAAATATTGGAGGAGGAAGTGAAGGATCGGGTGGCGGAGGAGGAGGAAGTCAAGGATCAGGTGGCGGAGGAGGAGGAAGTCAAGGATCATGGAGCTTAGGAGGAGGAAGTAAGGGATCAGGTAGCGGAGGAGGAGGAGGAAGTCAGGGATCGGGAGGTGGAGGTAAATGTATATGCTAAAATTATTGTTTATACATGTTCTATGCACTGTAGATTTAGCTTTATCATAAAAAACTTTATTTAAATTTCCAGAAGTTGTTGGTTCGTTAAGAACCAATGTTGTCAATAATATGTAATGATATCATAAGGAATTTCATATCTATACGTTTGCTGCACGTACAAAACCTCCCAAGTAGCAATTTAAATTCTATAAGGTTTGTATAAATAGCTACAAGATATATCTTATAAGATACAAAAATTCTTATAACGGTATACAAAACAATTAAATGATCCTTATACAACTAAAAAGGGCACATTTTTATACAACTGTTTGGTTGTATAACATTTCTATTAAAAGTTTATACAACTCTTATATGTCTGTTTTATACACATTTATACAACTCTTAATCGACTGTTTTATAATCATTTATACAGCTACTATGTGTCATGTAGTCACATCTATAAAATGGGATTGAAGCGGCGCTATGAAAGTCTCACAAAATGGTTGTATAATGGTTTATATTTTTTTATAATGCTGTTATTTCGAGCACAATGGAAACATTTTGTCATCTAGCAATTTATAAAAGCATTTCACTTTTCAATGTAGAATATAAGAACCAAATTATATTTCAATTTGAACGTGCATCATGTAGAAATGGAGACTTATCAAAACGACTTGGGCCGCTTGGGCGGACATCGATAGTAAAAATTATAATTTCATTTGGATGGTTTAATAGCACGAATAATAAAATAGAATATCCTAAAATACTTTTTTTATGACTTTAATAGTTTATCACTTCATATGGATATTCTTTCACAATATAATTATCTAAATAATGATAAAGTCACATTTTTCAATATCTTTTCATTTTTCCAACTCAATTGCTTATAATGGCGGCGATAGCGGTACAAGAATTGCTTATTTAAATATGGCGATTTATAATACAACAATTCTATCCCAAAGAAATGCCTGAAACAATATTTTATTGTAAAATGGAACGGTATACGATAACTGTTTTATAACGAAGAATATTTAGGCACTATACAACTAAAAAGTGTTTTATAATGCAACGCAATTGAATGCTATACAATATTTATTATACAACATTAAACAGCTTCAATAAGACAAGCTTGAGTAACTATTTTATAATGTTGTAGCTGTTAGTTTTATAGTATATTATAGAACTCTTATACAATAGGTATAAAAGTCTTATAAAATGATATTTTTGATATTGTATAAACTTGCTTATAAGGTATTATATCATTTTAAAAGAAATGATCGTATAATGCGTTATAGCATATATTGTAAAAGTCATTTAATACAACAATTTTCTTTAAAAAACAAAATTATCGCAACAAAAGGCTTAATAAATACAAACAGTCCTTAAAACAACGTTATTCCACTGTTATACAACAATTCAGTCCACTTAGAATTCCATTTTGCTAGTTGGGCTGCCATATGTCATACCAACTAGCCGCGTCAGTTGAGATGAGACCATCAAGATATCTCATATAACAGAAAAATATATGACATTTGACAGTAATGTGATAGAAAATCAAATAATTTGGATGATTTTATATTAACATTAATTAATTGATAGGTATTTGAAAATTGAATTTGTCCTAACTTTGACCCGTTCATTTTGTAGTGGTATTACTGAATATTCGCGTATGGTTGACACACGTCTACCAACTAATAATAAATTCAATGTTCGGCATGGCGTTCGCAGCGTCTTAGGGCAGCAGATAGGACTTAAGTAGTTAGTGCAGGACCGTATTTGAATAAATTTAGGGATTATGTACTATCCTGTAAATAGCTTACATTCTTAAGAAACTTATAAAATAATTTGTTTATGTGAAGGAAAAGGAAGCGGAGGTGGAGGAGCAAAAGGATCACTAAGCGG
Organism: Galerucella pusilla; assembly: GCA_910591695.1. Taxonomy (NCBI): domain Eukaryota; kingdom Metazoa; phylum Arthropoda; class Insecta; order Coleoptera; family Chrysomelidae; genus Galerucella; species Galerucella pusilla. Next base: position 76,721 of record CAJUYI010000425.1, read on the forward strand.
CTCTTTTTCATTAGGCTCTATGCTTGAAAATTTGGTTGATGGCGCTTCAGACAAATTCTCTTCACTCGGAATAAACGTGGAGGACTCAATTAATCGGCTTCTCTCTGCCATTCCAGGAGGTGAGTGAAAGTTTGTAAGAGTTTCGATCACATACAGTGTATAGCAAAAATATTGTGATAGTTTTCTTGTCTATGTAAACTGGAATTGAAGTTTTTAATATATATTTTTTTGTAGGATCTATTGAATTCAGCAATAATGGTAGTATAGGAGGTTCGGGTGGTGGCTCAATTTCATCCGATATCAACATCAAATCGTTGGTCACGGGAATCATAGAGTCTCCATATAAAATTATTAGATCGGTGATTCGTCACATCGTGAATTTTGTTTGGGACATACTGACGCTGCAATTTAAAGTCTTGAAAATACCTTACTCCGTAATATCGAGAGTTGTATCCATTATCAAAATGATCGTAGTTGCAGTGGTTTCAAGAATAATGAACGTAATTTTGAAAGTACAAACGATAAATGCCGAAGCAGTTTCTAAAGTTATTGGGGTAGCAGAATGTAAGTAGAGTTCATATACTTAATACCCTTCTTGGTCTGCGTCATCGATGGAAACAAGGCAGGTCTGTGATTTATCCTGATCAAAATATCGCAATAATGAACCGTTTAAATGTATTACAAACGTTAACCCTAATCATTGAATTGAAACATTTGATTGGTTGATGTTCAGAATACGCGCAAGCGCGACCTATCAATCGTGAGAAATTAGAGCATTCAAAATAGGATGCAGACGTATCTTTGGTATTGGCAATGTGTGTTACGTCTTTTTCTACTGTCCCTCTGTTTTCATCAGGTCTGTACTTTTTTGTTTACTGTAAATTATTATTTATGAAAAGTTAATATTAATGTTATTGTTATATTTATTAAATAATATAAAAATATGCCTAGGTACACGAAAAAACATCAGCGTTTTGAAAGTTCGCAAGTATTTCCATTTAGAAAAAAAAGCTGGTGATTATTAATTTCATAGCCCTTTCGAATTTGGTTAGCTTCATGTCAAAACAGTAAATAAAATAAACGACATACCCAAAATCTGGATATTGTATATACGTCAGAAACGATGACGCACACCAAGAAGGCTATTGAATGTACTATATATACTTTATACAGGGTGTCCTACGACGAGTTAAAATTATCTGTATATGGCAAAATACTTATAAAATCATGAATGTTTTCTGTAAATTTTAAGAGATGCAGGTGTGGTCTAAATTTAAATTTTATTTTGACCCGTTGATACAAGCACTAAGAAATGAAAAAGATTATGTGAATTTGCTTGTAATACATGGTAAATATGGCAAAGTTGTTACAAGAACATATTATGTGCCTTATTTGCAGTAAGATATAATCCTGCATCTCCAAAAATTTACAGAAAACATTTAATATATGGATAACGGTAAGGTTTAGGTATAGGAAAGTATACATGAATTTGCCTTATTTTTTACCCCTGAATGCAATAAAATAAAAAAAAATCGGGTGGTTCTATTTAAAAAATAAAGAAATTTGATATTTATGAAGTTAAACTTTGAACACTTTCTATACACACCCTGTATAAAATAAAAAATTTTTCAACATAGCTTCAAACCGTCAAGTTTTTCACAAAAAAATTTATAACCCAAAAAAGTACACTAAAATTTTACGTGGATTTTAAAAATGTATGAATATACAGGGTGTTCTATTTAAAATAGCAAAGTTACAGTCGACTTCCGGTAGATCAAATACAGCGAATGGCTTGTTTGAACATCACAGGAGCCATGAGAACAACACCAACTGCAGCAATGGAACTAATTACTGGTCTGACTCCTCTGGACCTACACATCAAGGAGGTTGCGTTAATGGCCATGGTACGATTGCGCACGGCTGGTGTAAACCCCGAAGTAGGAATTGGCCAATTGAGGTTGAGCCTATGGAGGGAAGCGCTCACTGCGCTAACTCTGCTGCAGGCAGCCAACGATGCAATTGAACACAGGTTTTTGTTTAACAAACCCTACAAAATTCAAATAAAACAGAACACAGAGCCAGATGCTGCAAATGCAATACGCATATATACAGATGGTTCAAAAATGAAAGAAGACTCAGGCTGTGGAGTTTACTCGAGAGCACTGAGCCTCAAGATTAAGTGGGGAATGGGAAACAATACCAGCGTGGTTCAAACAGAACTGGCTCGTATCTCAATTGCCACAAGAGAACTAACCAGAAGAGGAATTTCTGGCAAAACCATAATAATCTGCACTGATAGTAGACAAGCCCTATTAGCCTTGAACAGACAACGTGTTATATCGAGGCTAGTACTAGAGTGCCACCAAGATTTAGCTGACGTCTCGGCAGATAACAACATTATCCTGAGGTGGGTTAAAGGGCACGACAGGAGTAAAGGAAATCGCATTGCTGATTCTTTAGCCAGGGAAGCCGCTGTACTAAAAATTCTAGGACCCAGTGACACCTACGGCCTAACGACTTCGACAATTGCGGAACTAGCCAAACGTTACACCTATGCTCAATCCCTTAAGAGATGGGATGGAATCAAAGGATGCAGTTTTGCCAGGATCACCCTGGGCGACCCTCGGAAGCTGGCGCCGAAGAAATATTTGGCGATGACCAGGAAAAACCTACGTTTAACAGTAGGATTTCTGACTGGTCACTGTCAACTAAGTAAACACCTCCATACTATGGGGCTAGTGGACACACCTCTATGCAGGATGTGTGAACAGGAAGATGAAACTGTCAGGCATGTCTTATGCGAGTGTCCGGAGTTATCGTCAATAAGAGAGTGTGTGTTCGGTGAGTCTTGGCCTACACCTGCCGATATAAAGGAGATGTCTCCCAGTGACCTGTCCACCTTCCTGGGAAGGACAGGATGGACGATGACCTAGGAGGACAACTCCTCGGGAGGATGTACAATGGGTCACATGTGGACTAAGTGCTGTGAGCCTACACTCCCCCTCCCTACTCTACAGACAGACAGAAGTACACTAAAATTTTACGTGTATTTTAAAAATGTATTAATATACAGGGTGTTCTATTTAAAATAACAAAGTTACAGTATGCCATCATTGAAAATATTTTGGTTAAAAAGATCGAAACGTAGAAATTTTCATGATTTTACTATGAGTATTTTGCCATATACAGATAGTTTTATCTCGTCGTGGGACACCCTGTATAGTATTTGTATATTTTCCATATTTTTAAATTTTCCAGCTTTCGTAGGATTTATAGTAAGCACGTTGGCTAGCGTGCAAATTTCAGGAATAAAGGCTGCTTTTGGCGTACTTGGCTTTGGTCGAGATCGTGTCGTAGGACTTCTTAGCCTAATATTCAAAACTGTCAGTAGTATAATAACAACGTTGCTGAAAGTACTGACAGGTGGCGTGAAAGTCTTGAGATTGGATAAAATACCCCAACTACCCGTCATTAGAAACATTGTCGGCATCGTTGCCAGCGGTTATAATGTTGGATTGAGTGTTATACTCAAACAAGTCGCTCAACTATCACATTTTATTGATAAAATTATATATGACCATCAAGATTTCTTCATACCCATCTTCCACAGAGTTCTAAACATAGTTTTAGCAATACGCGATGCTCTAAGCAGAATTCTAGATAATGGAGAACATTCAGGTACCTAATTATATTTCAAAATTATCATTTTAAATCATAAATTATTTTTATTTTTGCAGGAATAAAAGCTATGATTGGCAATTTAAAAATTGTACTTGCTCCTTTGAAAGAAGGAGGCTGGCAATGGACAGGACTAGATGGACAAACGTATCACGGTAGTCTTACATTGAATGCGATATGTAAGAAATTTGGCGCAACAGTGTTGCCAGGTTCCGTTTATTCTGACGGTAATATTAATATTGAAATTATTGTTTATGTAATAATATGATAACCAATTTTATTAAAAATAGAAGGTGGATGTTCAGGAGGACCTACAGAAGAAGCAGAAGATGAAGTAGATGGAGAAACATCTAGTAGCAATGAAATTCAAACTGAATCTAGAAGTGGTAAAGTATCTTACAGAGTTAATAGTGAGAATGATTGCTGATCTTAATTGTGGTGGAAGTCGAAGTGATTCAGTTGAAGTTAGTGGTAGCGAGAGAGTGATTGTAAGACCTAGAATAAGTTTGTTGAAGCAATGGTGAGTAGAGAGAGTAAAGGGATGGTGAAATTGGTGGAGAACGTCAAATTGAATCCTCAATTAGGCTAGAATACGTTTGCCAAAGTTTGTAAATGCGTAAGTTAACCAGGACTGAAATGGTTAGCAAAGGTTGTGAGTAGAGCAGCTGATAGTGCTGAGCAACAATTTGAAGAAATTAACTGTATGCTTAGTGGAGCTGATGGAGGTGAGTCTGATGCTAGACGAATTACGATAATAGCGCGATGGAGCGTGGATCTAGAATTATACTGGCAAACATTTAACTTCTCGTAGTAATTGATTGAATTCGTTTGATTTGTTGAGTTTAGTTTTGACTGGTCAAACCTTATTGATTTTTCTTGGGAGAGTATTGTTGAAATGTAAACTATTATGAATGAAACGAAAACTATTATTTAATTTTAATTTTATTTGTATTTTTCAGTATGAAAAATTCTCCAGTGAATTTTTCCACCAACGAGCAAATGCAAGTAATACATTATTGGAATTTATTTGTTTGTTGCTATTCAATATAAAACTTAATCCATTATTTTGTGTATCATTTATTTGGTTAAATGTATTTAATGCAAAGTAACATGAGCAGCAAAATAGTTAGATCAGGACACATATCCATTAAGGACATCATAAGTGGAGCCATTTTAGATATGAAAACAGACTATATGGCCACTAAACTTCTCCCCAGTCCCAAATATGAGGTAGAAATACCTCACAGAAAGGACTGGCAAGACCCAAGCAGACTGAAGTTTCCCCGAGGAGAGACCTGGTACACAGACAAGTCACAAACTGGGGAAAGGAGCAGGGATGTACAGTGAAATGAGAAACACAAGATGCTCCTTCTCACTAGGAGAACATTCCCTATTTCAGGCAGAGATTTATGCTATCCTACAATGTATCAGAATTAACAAACATAGGACTGACACTCATAGGATAAACATACTAACTGACAGCCAGGCAGCCCTTGCAGCTTTAAACAGCCGCAGGGTAACATCCAGACTGGTAGAAGAATGCCAGAAAACTAAATGAACTAGCAGACCACATTAAAGTAAGATAAGTGTGGGTGCCGGGACATAACGGTATTTCTGGAAAGGAACAAGCTGATGAACTCGCGAATAGGTTCAGCAACAGCATATGTTGGACCAGAACCAGCTCTTGTGGCCACAAAGAAGGTAGTCCGAGGGAAAATACAAAAATGGGTACAAAGCCAATATAGACTTCAGTGGAGGAACACTCCAAAGCAGGTACACAGTAAAACCTTCATAGGTGACACATGTGTAAAAGGGCCGAAGAACTACTGAATATCAGTAGGAATAAGCTGAGAATTATTACAGGTTATCTAACGGGTCATACCCCGGTAAAAGATCTGCAGTGCCCCCGGAATCAGAACGGCTTCCAAAACACACAAAAAATTAATTGAATCATCTGTGCTAGGTTTTCTTGCACTTCATCTACGTCTTAAAATTGACGAATATTGAATTTTAATAATATTATTGGCTCCCACGTCAATACAACAAGGACGATAACATCACAATCTTTGTCGGTTTTTGAAGAAATATACATAATCACTTTGACTTTTGTTTATATTTGCCCTACCTTTAGTTTCCTCTGTAAAACGTTTCTGTAATCTTGAAAATGAAAGAAAAGATAAGATTTAAGATGTAAGAATGTTAAGTGTGAGAATGAATCTAAGGGGTGGTGAGAGTGTGGGAGTCCATGTAAGAGTGGCAATGAGTGTGCATGTGAGTATAATAGTGAGGGGTTAAAGTGAGTGAGTGTGCGAGAGATTGTAAGTGCTAGCGGTAGTGTGAGAGTGTAAAAGGGCGAGTGAGTGTAAGTGCAAGCGTAAGTATGAGAGTGTAAGAGTGCGAGAGTGAGTGTGTGAGTGGGTGTAAGTGATAGCTTGAGTATGAGAGCGTAAGATTGCGGGAATGAGTGAAAGAAAGGGTAAGAGTGAATTGGAGAGAGTGAGTAAGGATGATAAAGCAGCTGAGAGAGTGAATGTGAGAAAGACTGAGGGTGTGAGTGTGGGAAAACATCAACAGTTGGAAAGGCTAGGTCCAGTTGGGAAGTTGGTCGATTGAACTAATAGAAAAAAAATAGTAAAACTACGACGTTATGATGACACATTTTATTGGAGTAATGATTAGATAACTTACAAATGGTTACAGCTTTCATACCAATCTTTATAACTTTGTGGAATTTGTTATTAATGAAATAGAAGTTTAATTTAGTTAATTTAGTTTGATTCATACATAAATTTCACTACAAAGCCAAAAATGCTGAATTTGATTGATTTGGTGATAGTTGTTGTGATTGTCTTGAATTGATATCAAAGTTCTTTTAGTTTTTGTATGGAAAGAGTCAAATTGGAAGCCAGCAGCTACTTTTTGACAGTTTTCATTTTAGGCGAACCTGTTCACTTCAAAAATTCAAATTTGTTTTGTTCCATTCATTATGGACAAATTTCACAAAGTGAAGGTTGAACTTATCACAATAAAAGAACCTAAAAGAGGGCCTGCTAAAATGGAACTTTAACATTGCCTAATTGGACAGTGAGTAGTATGTTCATACATTTCCTTATTTTTCTCGAGTTAATCCGTTACCAATATTTCTAAAAACAACCAATAGTGTGTACAAACAAAAGGACAAACGGAGGAAGGAATACATAAAAGGATTGTGAAATGAGTAAAGTATTTTGTAGGTATAACAAATTAATTTGGAAGATAACTAAATGGACGATCACTTTGGTTTTGAGAAGAATATAGGCACAAGGGTAACGGTTATAACTAAGAGTAATAAGAACTTATGTGACGGTTTTTTTGGAACACACTGTATATATGTGTAAGTCGAGCTAAATCTTCGTCTTTGTTTGATATGGACAATACATCCATTCATGCTGTACAATTTACTATTTCAATATTAGACGACTGTAGTGGATATTTATTTTTTGTAAAAATGTAGGTATAATGAATGTTGATTTTAGGCTAAAAATATACAAAGAGTTCATATAATACCCTTCTTGGTGTGCGTCATCAATTGTTAATGTCCTTCTAGCGCATTACGCTGGAAGAATTGAAAAAAGGCAGGTCTGTGATTAATCCTAATTAAAATATCACAATAATGAACCGTTTAAATGTATTACAAACGTTAACCCTAACCTTTGACTTAAATAATTTGATTAGTTGATGTTTAGATTACGCACAAGCGTGACCTATCAATCGGAAAAAATAACACAATTCTAAATAGGATGCAGACGTACTTTTCGTATTCGCATTGTGCCTTACGTCTTTTTCTACTGTACCACTGACAGCTCTCTTAAGGTCTGTACTTTGTTGTTTACGGTCAATTATATTATATTGTTTATGAAAAGTAAATATGAATCTTGTTATATTTATTTAAATAATACAAAAACACGGAAAAACATTAGCATTTTGAGATTTCTCAAGTATTTTCAGTTAGAAAGAAGCTGGTGATTATTAATTTCATAGCCTTCTCCAATTTTGCTGAATACTGGATCCTGATGATTTGATTTGTCAAATTCAAGGTTAGCTATGTCGAAATAGCAAATAAACTAAACGACATATTCAAAACCCGGATATAAGTCACAAACGATGACGCACACCAAGAAGAGTATGATATGAACTATAACGAATGTGAAGTAAGTCGTTTGTAATGTGGGTCAATCATAAATAGTTTCATTTGTATCACAGTTAACACATGTTTCATAATATGCAGGTTCAGCAAATATTTATTTTCCCTATGTAGAATCTTATATAGGAGCAACAGAGAGCACTTATACCTACATAAAATTCTATATGTCCAAAAGAGAACAAAATACTTCCCTTCCATGAAACACGCATCACTCTAGACCTGATTGGTCTCGATACACTCTCTGGAGAGGGGAATGCGACATTGTCTCTCTGTTGTTCTATATAGCTTTCTCTCTTTCACTCACAGAATGGTAATATGGAAGATAATTATTTGGCGAATCTGTTTATTACATTCCAGCTAAAAAAACATATCGAATCATTTTCTCACTTGATTTCAAATTATGGAAGCAAATAGAAATTTCAATATTAATAGTTATTTACGTAACAAGTCCCGAAAGTGATATTTTACAGGATGAGTAGGCAGTTTCCGGGGTGAGTCGTGGGCTAGTCCTGGAAGCCTGAGATTTCCGTAAAATCATTTTCTGCAGCAGCTAGTAGATAAAATGTTAACACTTATGCTGCCAGGGATGATTTTCTAGAATATCTAAACAGGCCATGTCAGCCATTTATATGGGCCATGTCAGTCGCTTTAAGCCACGGAGCGACCTTCCGAATAAACCCGTGTCTCAGACCGGCCCCCACTAGTGATGCTAGAAAATCATAGGTTGCTCAAATGGTAGTGCCGTCGTCAGTCGTTTTTGACCTACATGGCAGCATAAGTGTTAAAAAATAATAGGGATAAATACATTAATTGTACAATTATAACAGTTAGCAGCTTCACTGATTTCATGTGGAATGATTATTTCTTCGTAACTTTCGTTGTCGATTTCCATTTCTGAATCGGAAAATTGAAAATACAGTTGAACTACCAACAAATTTATTTTGACAAGCGATGTCATAAGAAAAATTCTGTAAATGTCATTGCTAAGGTTGTAGATATTGACAATTATTCCGAAAGTAAAAAAATCGTCCCAAAAATTAGAAAAAGTAAAAAAAAACATTCCGAAAATAACTACTTTCGGTAAGATTTGTGCAAAGTTTCATTTTCGATTTAATAAATCATACCGAAATTTCTATTTTAGGGATGGCTGCAGAAAATAGTATATTATTAAACGAGCAATTTATGATAGCCATA
>CAJUYI010000425.1:85785-104587 GCA_910591695.1 Galerucella pusilla
CTACTTCAAATAATTTGACATATATAGAGATGGGCGATACTGTAGAAAGTATCAATACAACGTACCGTTATAAATATATTGTTTTAAAATACTTAATATTAGAAAATATCGTTATGAAAAGTATCAATACTAAAATTTACAATATTTTATAGATACGATATATGTCAGAAACAAATTTCCTGAACAAAATACACAGATTTAATAGTTTATTTCATATTGTACACCCATCTCTAGTCGTGAATTATGAACCATAATACACTACAGTGTATTATGAACCATAATTCACGACAGTTGATATATGGGTACCATATACCTTTAGTTAGGAGGGAAAATATTGACTTATTATTAGGTGGTCGTGGACAAAAGCAGTTTACGTAAAATTTTCGACATTAAAAAGTTAAAAGTTGAATCAAATAAAATGGAAAAGAGTGTCACTATATTTTTTAACATTTTATTCAGTTTCAATATTCATTGGTACAGATATAGGGAGTTTTTAAATTCATGCGACAAAATTGATTGTCCGCATAAAATTCCTATGACAAAATTTTCTCAACCATCCCCCTTCCGTGAATAAAACAAAATCAATTATAATAGTTAAACATTTTGAATATAAAATTATGATTTGATTAATATTTTTAGCTGGATGATATAATTAGCGATGTATCAAATATCAATATTAAATAATAAAAATAAACTAAACTAGGATGTACGTTTGGATTTAATATACCAGCCTTTTTTGTATCATATTTTCCACTCTCAATGTTTAAAAAAAAGTACGATTATGGTGAATTAAATAAAATAAAAATTCACATGATTGTACATCACAAATTTTAACTAGATGTCAATATAGATATTACCACATAATTTAATAGATATACTTAGAGCTTTTTACATTTTATAATATTATTGCAATATTTGATATTTTATATTTTAATTATATACAATTTAGGCTAATATATGTACAAAGTATTTACATATTTTCTCTTACAATATAGTATATACAATAAACTGGTTCTTTTTGGATAATGGATTTTTTTTTCACAATTTTTAATGTATAAAAATATTTATATTTATTGTATTTACATAAATAAAATTGGAATTAAAAAGTTTAACAATTCTGATTAGGAAAAATTACAATAATTATGTAAAACCAGGGCGGAAGCTGAAAATACATGAAATTTTTTTTATCAATAATGCAATATTATGATAGGGGGCGCTTTTAAAAAAACTTTCAATAACAAATAATGCAGATCAGAATGTAGGTGATGTGTGAGAGTGCATTAGTTTTTTTAAATTACTTTTATGGGGTTTTATGGAGTCCTAAACTATAATACTACATGGTAAATCGTTTGTTAGTAATAATAAATTTAATTTTAGCTGGTTCTACATATTTACTAGTAATCCATGAAAATGGAACCACATTCGACATTCATCTTGAAAAGATACTCCTTACTTAATAATACTTTTTCCGAAAATCATTCATAAATATTGAAAATGCTTCTAAATGTACATAGAGTCTTGGAGTGCAATAATTCTTTAACTTTAACTTAATTTCAACAGGTGTTTATCGGATATTACATTTTGCTTGGGTGATAAATATAATCGCAGAAAATTGGAACAAACGAGATTAAAAAAAATGTAGAACGAGTCGCGGGACACACGGTAGGAACTTTAGTTCCTTTTAAGCAAAAATTAAGTAATACATCTGACGTTATAAATAAACAATTTGCATATTCCTCGGTGGTCGAGTAGTAATCAAACCAGACTCTCACGCGGTAGACCCGGGTTCGATTCCCCGTGAAGAAGTTTTTTTTATTGTTATATTATTTTTAAATAATTATTCTGCTTCATATTAATAACAACCACAGGTAGACTTTTGAAATATTTAGCAGAATATTCATTATTATAGATAATGGTACGGTACCCTTCATGAGGGAGTCCGACTGGCAACATCTACTCATAACAGCATCGTATATTTAAAAAGGGAAACCGTGGCATTATACAAATTGGACATTCAAGAACTGTACGTTTACCACAAAAAAATAAGTGGAAACATAAAATTGAATTGTTAAATTTTCAATTTGATGTTATATTACAGTTTATAGAAATTTTTATTTTCTAGATTTTTTCTTAGGTGGGTCGTAGAAAAAATATGCTGTTCGACTCGTGTGGATTGTCCATATCGCACTTGAACGATTGAGCACGACGCCGTAGGCGACAAACTACTATTTCTATCAAAATTTGCCCTTTTACATTTAAAAACAACCTGCCAAATGTCAAATCAATTTATCGATCCATTTTAAAGTTATCGAATTAAAACATTCAAGTTTTCAAAATTTCAACACTCTGTATTTCGAAAAGTAAATGTGCTAGACCCCTTACCCAGACCCAGACCCTTACCTAGACCCAAAAAAGTCTAAAGAAGCTTACGACATGGTTATTAAATAAGTTGAACAGAAAATTATTTCTCTTTATGCCCGCACGGGTATAAAGTACGACATTAGATAGTTGGTAACTAAGCAATAAAAACACAATAATGAACTAGTATGACATAAAATATATTTTGCATTTTGGTGAAATTGTATTTATTACTTTTCGACGTTTGAACGGTAAGTAAATCACTTACCGACGTGTTAAACTTAGAAACCAGTAAACAGAACCTACCGTCCTGACAAACGATGCTGCAAATAAACAAAAAAGATAAATCGTGCAAAATAAATTATGGAAATAATGGTAAAAATGTATCCAAACAAATTCAAGTAGATCACCAGCACTGCGAATACCAGCTTTGCATAGAATTTTAATATAGCATTGGTGGTTCAGTGGCAGAATGCTCGCCTTCCACGCGGTCGGCCCGGGTTCGATTCCCGGCCGAAGCATATGAATCGCTGCTTCGTAAACGAGAGATAGACTCAGGAGAGAGCACTTGCACGCAAGCAAGGTACATAACGAAGCAACGTAACGTAACGGTCAGATCTTTTGCGTCGCGATCCCCGGTCGCTCAAACATAACCTGACGTAAAGAACTAAAGTTCCAACATTTGCTTAATTAGGCTTCTGTAAGGATAATATCTACCTTGTTCTGATGAGGCGAAACCGGTATACAAAATACAAATGAAACTCAACAATGTAATAAACTAGAGAGGATGAAGCTCAGAAGTATCATTTAATTTATTTTAAAGTGGTAATATATTATAATATATGAAAAAGCCTATGTGGCCCAGCAGTATTGTTTTCAATGTACTTAAGGTATAAAGCAAATTTAAGATAAACATTATGTTTTAAGCATGCTTATCATTTCAATTTTCATGATTATAAGTGCAAATAATTTATATTTCTATATATTCATGTAATCTATTGCAATACAAAATTAATTAAACTTCAGGAAAATGAACACCATTTGACAACGTCGCTAAAACTGTCACCTGATCAAACAACAATCGTAATTTGTGAACCTAGGCTAACCTGGGCTAACCTAACCTATGAACCCAACTAGACATAAAGTGTAACTTTATAATCTGTCAAGTGTCAAGTGTCAAGTGAAAATAATTATGCTTGGAAATATTTCTAAAAATCGTCAAAATTTAAGTATTTTCTTCGGTTTTTTTGTGTGAAGCAGACTTACTTTTAGTTTAAGATGATAATCTTTACAGTTTAAAGTGAAAATACTCATCGTGAAATAACATTTAATAGAGTTGGAAAAGTACCATTATTTAAACTAAATTCATGGTTTCCAGCGGAAGATTGGTTCCAGTCTGCTTTATTTAAGGTAAGCTATCAACTGAATTTAAAATTAAAAAGTCAACCCGAAACCGTAGGTAATATTGTTTCTCACAACGAACTGTTTAATTTTTGTCCAAACCAACTCTATTGGGCTTAACTCGCAATGGTAAGGGAAGAACCGTAAACACTGACACTCGATTTTTTGACAAGTTCATCTATCACATATTTTTAAATTTTGTTGTCCAGCAATCTCATAGAGACTGGCTTCGGTAACGCTGTGATTGCATGATATAGGTACCTCTATTTTATAGTCATTCCATTATTTCAGCATTCTCCATGGGGAGGTTGGTAATTTTTCTTGCAGGGCTCTATAATAGCTGGCATTACCGAGAACTATCAGAGATCCTTGAAATATTCTCCAAAAACAATTAAGAAATAACTAAGTACTTCTTGGGTTACATGGATATATATTAATAATTGACAGACTATCAACCAAAAACTCGATTAGCTTTTTCGACCGTTTGAAATTTAATTTTTATGATGAGTTTGTAAAAAATCCGGAATTCTGGATTCGTCATATGGTATAGGTTATGTTATGTTGATTTTTAAAGCGGTATCTGACCTGACGTTCAAGGGTCAAACTTTTCATAATAGGACAAATTCCAAGGTAATGCACAGGAGCAATCGGATTGATGGATTGTCATCAGTTGTGATTCTAGCATACTATGTTTATCTTATTTTGTACTGTGCTAAAGACTGAAACGGACTGTTGATGAAATATAGGAGTTCAGTCTAAGGTCAGTATGGCAACAAAAAGTGTTTTTTTCTGACAAGAATGACAATTAAGGTGTACCATTCAAGACATAAGATTTTTGCATGTGTTTTATCATTGCGAACATCTATATTGCTTTATTAAAATAATGAATACACCCCCGAAGCGTATATATCTTGAAATTTAAAATAACGTTTTAGCTGAATACTCAACATATCGGTGGCCAATAATTCTAGAAACTCTTGGCATGTCACCATTTCATTTCTGTTATCTGTCGCTAGTTATGTCAGATGTCAGTGGAAAAAGTGATTAGAAGAATAGAGATACAACTAACTAGAAATGCTACAAAAATCTAATCGAAAATGGACGTACACAATTCAACGAATATCAACAAAAATAAAAATAGCTGACATTTGACATAAATAGTGACAGTGTGACAGAGTAACAGAAATGAAATGGTGACTTGCCAAAAGTTCCTAGAATTATTGGCCACCGATATGTTGAGTATTCAGCTAAAAAGTCATTTTCAATTTCAAGATATACGCTTCGGGGGTGTATTCATTATTTTAATAAAGCAATATAGATGTTCGCAATGATGAAAAACATGCAAAAATCTTATGTTTTGAATAGTAGACCTTAACTGTCATTCTTGTCAGAAAAAAACACTTTTTGTTGGCCACACTGACCTTAGACTGAATATGTTATCTATGGACAGAACTCTATTAACGAAATATGACAGTTGGATAAACTAGTGCGAAAATTCTAGAACTAAGTCAGGATAAGTAACGATAAGATAGGACTGAGGATTTTTCGTAAGCTCTGCCCCGGAAAATGATAATATTCAATTTAAAAATCGTTCTCTCGAATTTTCCTCAACAAAAAAGTTATTCGAAACTAAACTCTAAAATAAAAACGATATATTGAATTGTATTTTGCGAATTTCGTTAAAAATTTTCACGTGTTATCAAAACAAACACTCCCGTTAGCTACCGAAATATTTCGATTGTGAATTGGTAGATAAACACATCCATTGCACACAACGTTTCACATTAAATAACTACACACATCCAACTAACCAACTGGCCATCGTTCTTTCAGATAACACGATTTAATGAAAGCTATTTTTCCGACATGAAAAGCTTGCTAAAGCTAGGTGTGTTTCAGTATTTTAGATAAAACAATTTACACTAGAGGAAATCCAAATTTAATAGATAAACTCACTAGTTTGAAGTAGTAGGCTGGTACTTTACAATAGTAAAGGAGTGGTCACACAGAACGGTAACGTAGCGGTACCGTTCAGTTATTATCTACGATGGAAAATAAGTTTCTGAAGTTATTAATGAATTCTACACGAAAGGATAATATCATGTATCCAATGCACAAATTGGTTTTGTCTGAAAAGCATCCATCTTATGCAAGTATTCGATTTTTTAATGAACTACCTGAATCTATTAAAAACTCAATGACTTTGAATAAATTTAAAAAAGAAGTAAAAACACTACTCATTGACTTGGAACCCTACACACTATAGAGTGTTACTTGAATCAATGAGTAAATTAAATTTTCTGACACTAATTTCTCTAATAATGTATATTTTGTAACTAAAGTGTATGTTATTATTTTTGAAAATAAAGATTATTATTATTATTATTATTATTATTATTTTTTGTGACAGATGGTCTAAAATATAACCAGGTGGATATCCGTTAGGTTTCAATAGATTTAAGCAGGAAGTACAGTACTTACTGATTGCAAAACATGAGACAGATTTAAAATAAAAGTAATTCATAAAAAAGAAGGAGATGTAGGAGGAAACGAAAAGAATTGGGTTGGAGATAAATAAATAATAATTTTTGGACCCCATTTGACATCTTTTCGAATGAGATACACTCGTTCTAATAGAATTTATGACAATTTGTCATTTCGCATGGAATAATATGGTCGAATAAGGTTCAGTTTCCAAAAAAAAAATAAAACATTGATCTAATTAATAATACATAAGTATATAATTTTTTATAGCTGTCATTACACATGGGGATACCCGCATATTCCGTTTTGTGTATGTAATAATTTTTAAAAAAATTATAAAAACTAAAAAAAACGCTGTTTAGAAATTTTGCATTTCAAGCACAACTCTTCTATTTTCGCTACTTGTACTGCTGTTTTCCAATTCTACACAGGGTGAGATCGCGTTAAGTGATCTCCTACCTTCCGATCAGTCACACTTGAAAGTGACGTTTCTCGATCCGCTAGCCACTGCAGGAGCTGCTACTATAGCGGCTAATCTGGAATAGAAAAATTTAATTAAAAATAATTGAAAATTTTACTGATAACAAGAGATTTAGCAGGGCTCTGCTAAAAGCTATCAGCAAACTAGTTAGTCTAGACTGGTGAAAAACTGTGAATATTGAGGAGATGAAATATTCTTTAGTTTGGATGCCTGCGGGTGATAAATTGGTGGACCAGTTAGGCTCTGAAGGAGACTTCATGGGTCCGGAATCGTTCCGTGGAATCACAAAAGATTGTATAAAAGGGGTAAGATAAAGACGGAAGGCCATCTTGTTACAAAGAGTTTACTGGGCAAGGTAGACAAGGAACTCTCTGGTCTCTGGCACTGGTCACTGTACCATGAGTAAAGGTCCACATGAAATAAAAAAAAATTAGTAGGGCTATCTGCAAAATAGAACGTTCTATCTATCATATTAGGCGAGTTATTAGCATCTTTTTATGTCGAAAACATTTTTTTTGTCGATAATTTTGAAGCAAGGGGTAGGTGTGGAAATATTTAATATAAACAGGTGTCCGCTAATTTTGTTATTGCTCGTATTTATAATTGGTTAGGCTAATGGAACCGCAAGGATCCGCAGTCAATATCACAACCTCACACACACACACACACACTCGTATTTATGGACTCAAAATCCACTGGAATATGTAAAATTGTCCGGTGAATTGATTGGTGAAGACAAGAACGTTCTATCTATCTTATTAGTCGAATTATGAGCATCTTTAGTTTTGCAAAGTGGATTTTCGAAAATTCCATGAGTTCATTTGGAGGAGAAACAGTGGTTTTATACAAAAAAAGACTGGCAGTCAATTTATCGTCCCAAAAAGCCCCTCTAGACAAATTTTGAGCATTTTTTATGTCGAGAACATTATTTTTGTCGAAAATTTTGAAGCAAGGGGTATGGAAATATTTAATATAAACAGGTTTCCGCTAATTTTGTTATTGCTCGGATTTATAAACTCAAAATCCACTGAAGTATGTAAAATTGTCCGCTAAATCGATTGGTGAAGACCAGAACGTTCCATCTATCATATTAGTCGAGTTATGAGTATCTCTAGTTTTGAAAAGTGGATTTTCGAAAATTTCATTACGCCATAGGGATGTTCAAGTCTAAAGTGTTCATTAAGGGCATATCTACCACTCAAACAAGACACGAAGATACTCTAATGCAGCTTCTGCAAATGATCTAAGGAAACATCCTTATTCTGCTGGAGCTCGTGAAGTTCCTGTCCGTCTTGGAACTATGTACAACTTTCTTTTTGTTTTATTCGATTGATTTTCTCTTCAAGTTTATGAGTGGGTTGTGCAGGAAACTGAGATTCATCCATCGTTCTATATTTTTCAAAAGTTTGGTGTTAAAGTTTTGGTAGTTCGGCAAATTATGAGCATGAGAAAATAAACAGCTAGCGGAAGTTATTAAATTGGAGATGAGGTGCACTGTTGTTGAAAGCTTGGACTTTTACTGAGTGTAATGAGGTAATATCGCATTTGCATCAAATTTAATCAAATCAACTAAATTGTATTCGATCTAGTAGAAAATATAATTTCCAACGCAAACAGGAAAAATTCCATATCGGTTATGCTATATAAATTATATAAATTAAACCACAATTTATAGGCAGATATGCTTTTTGGATAGGTTTTTTTAGTTTGAATTGTTTCTACCCCTATACCAGCCAATGATGCAATTGAACTCAGGTTTTTGTTTAATAAACCCTACAAAATACAAATAAAACAGAACACAGAGCCAGATGCTGCAAATTTAATACGCATATACAGATGGCTTAAAAATGAAAGAGAGCTCAGGATGTGGAGTTTACTCGAGAGCACTAAGCCTGAGGATTAAGTGAGGCATGGTTCAAACAGAACTGGCTGGTATCTCAATTGCCACGAAAGAACTAACCAGAAAAGGAATTTCTGTCAAAAACATAACAATCTGCACTGACAGTTGACAAGCCCTATTAGCCTTGAACAGACAACGTGCTATATCGGGGCTAGTACTAGAGTGCCACCAAGATTTAGCTAACGCCTCGGCAGATAACAATATTATCCTGAGGTGGGCTAAAGGGCGCGACAGGAGTAAAGGTAATCGCATTGCCGATTATTTAGCCAGAGAAGCGGCTGGACTGAACATTTTGGGACCCAGTCACACCTACGGCCTAACGACTTCGATAATTACGGAACTAGCCGAACGTTACACCCATGCTCGATCCCTTAAGAGATGGGATGGAATCAAAGGATGCACTCTTGCCAGGATCACTCTGGGCGACCCTAGGAAGCTAGCGCCGAAGAAATATTTGACGATGATCAGGAGAAACCTACGTTTAACAGTAGGATCTCTGACTGGCCACTGTCAACTAAGGAAACACACCTCTATGCAGGATGTGTAAACAGGAAGATGATACTGTCAGGCATGTCTTATGCAAGTGTCCGGAGTTATCGTCAATAAGAGAGTGAGTCTTGGCCTACACCTGCCGATATACAGGAGATGTCTCCTATAGTGACCTGTCCACCTGTCCACCTTCCTGGGAAGAACAGGATGGATGATGACCTAGGAGGACAACTCCTTGGGAGGATGTACAATGGGTCACATGTGGTCTAAGTGCTGTAAGCCTACACTCACCCTCCCTACTGTACAGATACAGATACCTCTATACTTCAATTTTATCATCAGATATACAGTTGCAAATCCATTAAGATACAGAACCAAATAACGGGATGAATGTATTGCACTTGCCTGCAACACTGTTACCGAATGCATCAGGTCTTCAACCAAGGTTTAGTGGGTTTGTGGTGAGCGCACCTGTACCCTTTACAAATCCGAAGAGCTTCTTTGGTGGATGATATTTCAGGCCTGAGGGCGAGATAGTGATACATAAGATACTTGATTCAAGCTCTACTGTTTTATCTTCCAGGTAAACACAACACGTCGTATCCTCTGATTTGTTATTAATTATAGCGAATAAAATGAATTGATGGTGTACTTACCTAGCTGCTACAGGCGGATCTGTATCGGAAGGTAGGCGACCACTTGGCCTCCATCATTGGACGTTTCTAATGCCGAAATGCCTATTTCTTCTGGCGTAATTTCTCCCGCACAGGATTTTCTTAAAAGCATGCCTAAATTCCGGACTAAAAATAGTGTAGATTATAGGATTGAGAGTCGAATTGAAATACCCCAACCACAAACATATAGATACTAAATACTTGTCGAATAAATTGGGATTAATTGGCAATAAAACAGCCATTATAAAAAACGGCAGCCAACACAGAACGAACGCTCCTGTGATGATTGCCAAAGTTTTGGCAGCTTTTCTTTCCCTCTTCGAATCCATCCCGTCTCTGGTTTTTCTTTTTATGGGATAGTGATGCGGTTGATACGTGACACTGCACTCTGTGGTCGTCGGCAGATCCGCCTCCAGTCCGTTGGCGAAGGAATTTTTTTCTGGACTACTGTTGTTCGAAGATATGTTCGTAAACGCTGTAGTTGTTTCGGATATTGTTGGTAGAGGGCGACCGATGACGGTTACTACGGCTGCTGCTATACCACCTGCAAGAAAAAAAATCTATGAGTCTTAGATAACTGAAATCATAGAGAACTGTATAGTTTTTTGGAGATTACCAAATAAATGAGTGTTAATTCAATAAAACCAAAATCAAAGCAAGGCTTCATGTTTTCCATTCAGCATTTCACGAACATATGACGGGTACCTATTAGGAAGGCCAGAAACATATTTTTAATTGCAAATACAACAAAAACCAGATGAAACTACTGAAGGACAGTAAACAATACATTTTGTCCTGATAATGCAGTGCAGGGTGGAAGTGAGGTTTATCAAATTTTTTGTTTGGTCACTAACCAAACATTTGTACCTACACCCAAGGGCGTAGCCAGGATTTATAACTGTGGGGGGAAAACCATTGTCCATGGTCGTTCAAAATGTAAAATTTTAGAATAAAAAGGAAAAGGCGAATGGAAACAAAACTTTGAGATTATAATTATACTTAAATTAAACTAATAACATTTTTCTTGCGATTAAACTAAATTTATCCAAAACATTCTTCACTATACAGTCTTGATTTTCCTTCAGAAATTTTCGATGGACAGTCATCAAACACAACTTAGTGATTCTGTCATCACCCATTGTATTCCTGAGCCAGGTTTTTACCCTTCGTAGGGTACTGAACGATATTTCCATATTGTACGACAAATCTAATTCTGCAGAGACATCACCCACCTTATAAAATTCCATGAAAGATTCTACATTATTTTTGGAATTTTTGAAGCCATTTAAAGCATGCTTGAGGAATGGGGATGAGTTAAAACAAAAGCAGGTGTATTTTCGTAGAAGAATCTAACATTCAAAGACGAAGTTGAAGAATCAAGATAGGGGATGATTATTGATCGCTTCCAGTATTCAACTGAGAACTCAGGTGGTGGATTACTTTTGTGTACTTGCTTTTGAGTTACTCGTGGTACTGACAACTCATCCCCTACTTTCTCTGCGATATCAAGTGATTTTTTAAATAAATGATAAGAAGCATTTTCGACATCTTGTCGATTTTCTTTGATTTCATCTAGAATATCATTAATATGTTTCTTTACTATAACCAAATCCATACTTTTATCTTGTAAAACGTTTACAACGTGTTCCAAAATTGCAGAGAATCGTGCAATTATGTCTAAGCCTAAAAATGGTTTAGTAACTGCACAGTGTAATTGGTAGGCAGATTTTCTTGTTGCATAGTTTCCTTCGATAGATGGATGTTCTAGTGCTTTAGCAATGTCAGTGAAGCTTTTTGAAAATTTTTGTATGCTCTTATATTTTTCCGACCATCTGGTCGTACAGAGCCTTGAAAGATTTGGAACCGATTTCCTATGGGCTGGCGATTCACGAAAGCAGATTATTTTTATTTAACCTCTAATTACTCTTGCTCGTAGTTAATTAATATATTTCTCACTTTTTGCTGTTTCACTCAATTGCTAGTCTAGTTGTGAATCCTTCTCTGTATTTTACTGATAAAAAAAACACGAAAATTAATGTTACGAACTGAAATCAATTTGGTAAAAGCCTCGTTACGTAACATTTGATGGGATGTTGATGCTGACGCTGACGAGATGAAACACATGTCACCGGTTTTGGTGCAGTTATATGTTTTTATGGTTTATTAAAGGCTTCAGTCTAATATATAGAAGCCCCTAGGAAATTACTATTTACAGAGTGGATGAAATACATTAAAAATTCCAGTAGCGGAGCAAAACAAAATAAAGTTAGGTACATAGTTAAATTTAGTTAAATTTTCATTTTAATTATTATCATAAGCAGCCACTGCAAATACGATTTATTTTGAAAAAATGCATTTTTTTGGGTTGGTAACAGATAAATGATTACACTTTATAAAGTAAAGAGAACGGTTGGGATTGTAAAGGCAGTTATCGAGATCAAAAGCATTATTACATTCAACGATTCAGTGGACATTTGGAAACGTATCTAAAGTTTGATCTGTAACTTGGGTTTGTCTACAAACTTCTGAATTCTGACTTTTGGCGATGTTATGTGAAACGCCATTGATGTTGATTATTCAATGGATATCCCTTCGGTATGTATATACAGTCGAGTCTATAACCAGATGATTTATTACAATGGGTTTCAGGAAAGTTTTAGAGGATTCGGGTTTATCGAAGTTGACCCATGTCAGTTTGAATTATGCTTAGGCAGATGAAATACTAGTTTAAAATATTGCAAATGATTTTGATAATGAAGGTCCGTATTCTATTGTTAATATTATTTCCGTCTCTTTATACCAACATTGTAAATGTTGTTGAAAAAACAAATTATGAGGGTCGTATTTATCATATCTATACAAATAATAGTATATTACACACCAAGGTGGTGAAGACTATTATTATTGACCGGCGAGCACCAAGGAATTAGGTGCGAGGTTTATAAATGTCTTCTATGATGTACACTATGGCCGAAATAAAGGAGTACATTTTTAATTGAATATATTTTTTTTTGTTGGGCGATTTATTTTCTTTTTGCAGGGCTAATAACCTAACATGTCCTTAACATGACTGTGAATTTGGAAACAAAAATAATGTACAGGGTCGGACTTATAAAAAAAATTATATAACAGTGCATTTGAGCTCGTTGCAAATGAAAAGTGTCTTAGCTAAAATTGCACTAATATAATTTTTCGGTAGAAAAACTATCCAGAACACTTCAGGGAATTTTCCGAAATTACCGGATTCGCGAAATACCATTTTTTTATTAAATAAAATTTTTTGGAACAATCGAGCAGCTCAAAGAAATAATGCAGTTTGCTAGGAACAATTTTGAACAGGGTGCAATAAATGGGGCTATCAATTTATGACGCAGACGACTTCAAGAAGTGGTAAACAATAATGGTGGCCACATTCATAATATACACCCCACAAAAATTATCGCATCACTCATGCAGGGTGAAATTTGCGGCTCAAGTATTCAGCCATTCAGTAGCTGTGGCAATGCATACCTACATTGACTTTGAAAAAATACCAGAAGAGGCCAAAGCTACAGCAAACTTTGTTCTTAACATGAACAGGTTATTTGATATGTTGAATTCAAGCACCCTTGAATCATACCAAGCCTTCATGGGGACCGAAAAGCAGTTTGAATTTTTAAAAGAAATGGACGAACTGTTTTTAAATTTGAAAGTTATTCAAAGGAAGAAGGACAAAAATAATGACTACGTATTGAAGGACGTAACGAAAAGCCTGAGGTTTATTTATGGTTGGAGGCTAACTATTTCGTCTACTATCAAATTATGGGAAGTATTGAAGGAAAGGAAAGGATACAAATTTCTTTTGACTCACAATCTGAACCAAGACTGCCTAGAGAACTATTTTGGTCAAATAAGGTACGCCAAAAATCCCACTCCAATACAATTCAGCAGAGCATTTAAGAAATTATTTGCTCTCAGATATTGTGACGAGAAGGAAGGCTCCAATTGTGTAGAGGACGCCAACAAAATTCTACAGGCAATAACGCCAGATTTATTGAAAAAGGGAGGATCGTTGTTTACGACGGCCAAGGAAAAAAATGGTCAGCCAATATTGAACATAAAGAGGAAAGACTATCAGGATTTGTCCACAGAAGAAGGAAATGCACTGGTTTATGTGGGTGGATATTTTTTGCAAAAGTGTTTTGTTAAACACAAATGCGATATTTGCCTAAACTTTTGCAATAAGGAAGGTTGTGACTAATCCACATCATTCTGCGAAAAAAAAGTCTATGAAGGTAGTAAGCAGGGACGGTTTGGAGGATTGACAGTTCCTCCAAAAACAGGTGTCGCACATGATTTACGACTCTCCGCAAAAAATGCCGGCGTTTTCCGACGATCAAAGGAGTGACCGGACTTATTGGAATATATAAACTTTGATTTTAGCTAACACAATTTTCATTTGCAACGAGCTCAAATGCACTGTTCTATAGTCCGACCCTGTACATTATTTTTGTTTCCAGATTCACAGTCATGTTGAGGACATGTTAGGTTATCAGCACTGCGAAAAGAAAATAAATCGCCCGAAAAACAAAAAAAATATTTCCAATTTAAAAATGTACTTCTTTATTTCGGCCCACAGTGTATATACAATTTTTACCACTACTAGCCAAATTTGATACAAAAATTAAAAATAATTCACAAACGCACCACGAATAGCGTTTACTCCGTCGTCTGACTGACAAGTACACTGTCAGTTTTCGATGTATTATGAACGTACTCGTTATGTTATCAGTCATTTTTGGTTGAGCGCGAATTTTAAACTACTAGCATTTTTATTCAAATAATTTTATCTTGATAGGTAATTTCAAGCGGCAGATATGTTAAAGACAATCTCCTGGGTATACAAAATTATGTTGCACAAGTTTTTGTTGAACTACTATCCCTGAATTCTCAAAATATTTAAATTTGTGTGTATGTGTTGGTGTTTGGTGAGGCTCTCTTGTATAGTTATGCAATAAAACGATGACCAGCACCACCTCAACTTTCTCTGCATGCCACATCTGTCCTACTCCAATTGCAAGATGGGCGTATTTCGCAATTTTCTCGTTGTATTTGGGTACAGCAACAGCCATTAGAACAGAGTTAGTTTTTTTTTCCACAACTACAATATCAGGCTGGTTATTCGTCAGCTGTTTATCTAGAATAGTCTGAAATTCAGTACAGCACAGGGACAGGTGAAAATATCCAATGGAGGACTTTAGCCAAAATTCACAACAAAGCAAATAATAAGCAAGGATAGGAAAACTGTCAAAGCCGTAGTGAGTGGAGGAGTAAGCGGAATCACCTAATCTAATCTTGTGAGTTACAGTGAACTGATAGACCCACTCACCCCGAACCTAACCTATAATAGGAGCTTTTAGATAACCTTATAATCATCCTGTACGACAAAAGTGATTCCATTATCGAGCTCATAGCATGCTTGCGAGCATTTCGCATTTGTGCTTAATTTTAAAATCAACCTTAGACGGTTCGGTTACATAGGCACGTCTTAAAGTATTAACATCTATAATATCGAAGTTCAAGAGGCATCCTAATAAACTTGATGCTATCCTTTCTTATCCTCATCCTCTTTATAACATGCAAAGTTAAACAAAGTTTATTAAACGATATGTTTACCAGATAGTTCCAGAGGTTATTGCTTTTATCAAAAGATGTCTAGCCGAGAAATATCGAGTTTAAAACTAAATGATATGTATATAGTGTGTAAACTATTTAATTTAAGTATGAGAAGGTCCATATTTGTTATAACCAGCATGTTTGGTGGAGAAAAAGGCGAAGAAGAAGGTTGTCAACAAATTTAATTCAAGGAGTTTTGTTGTGGCACAAGTTTTGCTGTCGTTTGTGTTCAATTAATAATGATGTCTGTATTTATTTATTTATGTTGAAATGATATAGCCAATGGTAATGCCTTGCGTTATCCAAATAACAGCATACCAAGCTTTGTGAATTTCATCATCAAAAATTAGATTCTTCAAATTAGGAAAAAATTTACATCTACTGTTCGGCAAATTTATCTGAAGCATTGAAAGGAAGGCAGACGAAAACATTCGATATTGCCACGTTTAACTATGATAAAGCTAAAGTGCTAAGTATGTAGTGATAATGATCAGAAAAGGAACTTTTTATGGGTAACTATATTAACAATATGATTTAACGTTAATTCTTTAATGTGCTTGTTTCCTTGGATTTTTTCTATTAACAATATTTTTTCAATTTATGAATATTAAAAGACGAACACTTTTCCAAATTTGTTATGGGCTTCTTCAACCTCTGGCAGCGTTGTACGAAAAAAATAGTTACCACACCCTCCGAATTACATAATTAGTGATTTTTTCGAAAGGCCTAACCAGCTGACTTCTTATTAGAAGGCGCGTGCGTGTGTTCTTCCCTTTCACTTCCTCAATTGACTGATATTGGTTTATCCAGTGGCGTTGGTATTGTCAGTGACCTTTTTGTATTTCCAGTTATACTTGGTAAAATAGGTACCGTACGCCATTTGTCCGTTTATGCAAGATATGCGTCATGTTTCCTCGCCTCTTACCGATGCCCCGTAGCTTCAGATAAACTTGCCAAACTATACATCCATTGATTCCTGTATTGTTTTTTGCATGAATTGAAAATTGAATTATTATCAAGTGAGATGAATTTTCAGTATGTCTATCCTCTTTATTGAAAAAGTAAGATTTTCTTGAAATTCATTTAAATGAGAAATATTTTCACGTAGAGCGGAGAATTAGATTTGAACTGAAAATAAAAGGAGCATGCTCTAGTAAATTTTGTATTGAAGCGCTTAGAGAAAAAGAAGAATTTATAAGATCTTAAGACGTTCATTATTTACTTCTGAAATTCCTCTAGGTAGTCCTTTTCTGTACTATTTCATATTTCGCTCACTAAAAATAGGAAGACTTCATTTTCATTTTCCTATAGTACGATAAATCCAAAAAGGATTTGAGTTATGAGGGCGTGGAAGCATTTTCGACAATTTACCCAGATGCTTAAGGCCCATTGCGTCACTCTAAAATTCTTAAACAATACACCTCACTTTATCGCCTCGTTTTGAGGCACTTTCAGTTTTTTAGAGAGCTCGTTATCGTATCGACCGTTAAGTGCTACTTCTTTAAATTTTCTTATGAAATCTTGTCCTAGAATTTTAGAACGGATTTATGTTAGTGACATTTTCAAACTTTTCATTTTCGAAAATTTACAATTGGCTGTAAATATACCAGTTATTGAGGTATGTATGCATATTGGGGTGACATTTATTGAGATCTAAAAAAATCTTTTGTGCTTCTTTACTTTAGTTTCTTGGAAAGTTTCAAAGCTTCTTTAGTCCTATTTCCTCGAGGAATTTTGGGATGTCTGTAACTTAGATAACTGTCCCTTTTTTATCCAATACTCTCGTATTGATCTCGCCTAGTTTATTGATTATGCCTAGGCATTCACACACCATTCTGGAACTGATTACACAAGAGCTCATTGCTTTAATGAGTTATTGAGGTAACTAAAGGTAATAGAGGTAATAACCGGTGCACACGAATTCCCGTCAGGTTCCTTAATGACCAATAAAATACACATGAGTTCCCGTCCGACACCTGCAGGTATCTTAATCTCGCACTCGAATTGCCGTCCAGTTTATTCAATCTGTTCTGTTATCGGGACTGCCCTAATAGTTTACCCTGGCGGGGTTAGGTTAGGTTAGGTTAGGTGTCTTATTATTCCTGGAATAAATGTACAAATACCTTTACCATTTAATTTATTTTATATTTCCTCAATCTCCCTGATTTTGTGTTTATCTTGTTGCGCGCAATTCGGCTCCTAATTTTGGTGTTCTTACTCGTATTCAGGTAAAAAATGATCGATGCGCGCAACTCATCCCTGCCCAAATGAACACCTTATAAACAGGTCAGTTTTCACCCTGACGGGAACTCAAGTGACAGCTAAACGTACCCTAATTATTATGACACACGTAAAGTGGTTATACGTAATAACTCTTACATCAGATTTTTGAAGCTCTAATAGCTATTATTTCAAGTAATCAGAAAACTTCTTCCAATATTAACAACCATAAGACCATACGACCATAAGAAAGCCTGCATAAAATGTTTCAATACTATCCAGATAATTTTTTAATAGATTTAATATTACAGTTAAATTTTTTTAAGAACATAAAATCTTAATGTTATTCCCATACCTAACGATATAATTTTAAATTACAAACTCTTAGTGCCTCTCAAATTTTTATGGTACCCACATATTTTTTTATTGCGTAGTAAATATGATTCCATTGAATGTCTGTGTTGCAGCAAGTATGTAAAATATCTTGATATAATTTGATTCTGTTACATACGAGATACGTGTTTCAAATATGTACTTCTTTTTTTCAAAAAGAATCACTTAAATTTGATATAACGACGTTTCTTATATGTAAATACGAGCGGCATCTTGAATCAAACAATGTGAAAATATTACATTTTGATTTGTTTCATTTCTCTACTATTCTTGTTCAGATTGCAAAATTTATTTCAATTTTCACATTCTCATACATATATTTGAGAGAAAATATTTCAATGTTAATATTTAATAAACACCGAGTGAAGCCAGTGTAGGACGCTAGTAATTCCTGGAAATACGTTATTATTCATTGATATCTATTAATCTTTATTAGTGTTCGTTAATTTTGATCATTATCCACTAATATTCATGAAAAATTATTAATCTTCGTTGATATCCATTAACAACTGTTAATAGTAATTTATATACATTGATATTCACTGATATCAATTGATATTCGTTGATATTCATTAATATTTATTGATATTCATTGATAGTCATTGATATTCAATATTTCTTAATACTTCAATATTCAATGATATTCATTAATATAAATTGGTATTTATTGATATTTATTGATATTTATTGATATTTATTAATATTTATTGATATTTATTGATATTTATTGATATTTATTGATATTTA
>CAJUYI010000425.1:104597-115917 GCA_910591695.1 Galerucella pusilla
TATTTATTGATATTTATTGATATTTATTGATATTTATTGATATTTATCGATATTTATTGATATTTATTGATATTTATTGATATTTATTGGTATTTATTGATATTTATTGATATTTATTGATATTTGTTAATATTTATTGATATTCATTGATATTCATTAATTCCATTAATATTTATTGATGTTCATTGATAGTCATTGATATTCATTAATATTTTTTAATAACTCTCAATAATCAATGATAATCATTAATATTAATTGATAATAATTGATATTCATTGATATTCATTGATATTCATTGATATTTATTGATATTCATTGATATTCATTGATATTCATTGATATTCATTGACATTTATTGATATTCATTGATATTCATTGATATTGATTGATATTCATTGAAATTCGTTGATATTCATTAATATTTATTGATATTTATTGATATTTATCGATATTCATTGATATTCATTTTCTCCAAAAACTCAATCCACACAATAAATCAACTTTATCCCACACATCCAGTAGCACTCCAAATTAAAGCTGAACTGTCACACATTCAAAAGTCAAATTGCGTCGTGAAAATACTTTGGATTCCATCCCATATTGGAATAAAAGGAAATGACGAGGTCGATCGTAATGCGCGAGAAGCAATAACTAGTGAAACCGCGAGCGAAGTGCAAACGGTAGTGAACGTCGACATAAAACCGCTACTTAAAGAAAAAGTGCAACAATTGTCGCAAAATGAGTGGCAAATATCCCAATCTAAACTACGCGATGTGAAACCGGAAGTGAAACCTTGGTCAAAATTAATAAACAATAGATCACTACAAGTTATCTTAACTAGGCTACGGATAGGACACACTAGACTTACCCATAGTTATATATTTAGTAAAAGTGAACCCCCTCAGTGTGAAATATGCAACATTCAGCTAACTGTTAAACATTTACTAATCGAATGCCCAAAGTTTGAACAATCAAGACTAGACAATAACATAAACGACACACTAGAACTTAAAATTGGTGAAAAATCTAATCACGAAAATCTTTTTAAATATATCAAAGAAATCAACATACTTACAAAATTATAAGTAATTTTTGTGTATATTTATATATGTATATATTTATGTCGCTAATTACCCCAGAGGTAGATGCGACTTTTTTGTAAATAAAAAAAAAATTTTATTTCCTTATATTCATTAATATTTATTATTATTTATTGATATTCATTATTAATTATCAAAATTCGTCAATATTCATCAATATTTGAATCGATTTGAATTATAGAAAATATTTTCACATTGAATCAGCAAAGTTTTACGATTTCGAACTTAATTGTATGGTAGATTATTAAATTTAATGGTATAATTCAATAATCTGTTGTGTCTTCTATGAAATAAAATTTTAATTTGATTTTTTAAATGCGAGAATATCTGACGGATTCCATAATAACTTGGAAGGAGGACGATGAGAACAGGAATAACGAAGTGAAATAAAAAAAAGGATCGTTCCATTTTACATGCAATCTAAAAGTTCTCTGTAGAATTTTAAATTAGAGGAAATTTATGCGGTCGAATCAATTAAATAAAGGTCGTGAAGAATAAGTTATTCAAAAAAGTAATATGCAAGTTTTGAAAGAATTTGTGGCTGCGTCCGCCTAACGTTACAAGAGTTTTATTTAATAAATTTTACACAATTTTCTTCTTAAACTTTTGAGAAGTGTCAGTGGGGCAAAACATTGGAATTAGTACCTATAGTTCTTGATAACGTCCGATAGAACGATAGCGAAACGTTTAAAAGCTTTATTACCATTTAAAACAAACAATATAATTGTTGAAGCAGAAAATATTAATATTAATATTAATAAAGTTGTGTTTATGTAATAAGACATAGGTCTAAATATCTCTGTTGCCGAAGGCATAAAATACGGGGCACAATACGGTGACAGTTTTGAATAAACACACGCAGATCAAACGTAAAAGTTAATTTTCCACGTTGCGTCAAATCGCAGCGACTTGTTGCTGGGACAAATTGCTGCGAGAAAAAGTACAACCAGCATTAGTTTGTTGCTGCGACTCATCCAGAGATAGGGGACACCTTAGAACATAAAGTAGTAAGGGAGGAGCGTGTGCTATATCTCCCATTAAAATAAATGAAAGAGACAAAGTCGGCCATTTTGGATAACCATTTTATGACTTGTTTGTTTGGTCGCTGTTTAAAAGTTGGGTTTTTTGTCATATTTTGCCGATTATTACTAACTCAGATGTTTTAGTTTCTAATAGGATTTTCTAAGGTTAAGTTGGTTTTTCAGTTAGGTTATATTATGATACTCTCAGTGATATAAATATAGTTTTTAAGACAATGGTTAGTTGTAGTGCTTGTGGACGTTCAAAGACTGCTAAAAACGACGTTTTGAAAATTACTTTCCATCGGTGAGTACATATTATTATAATAATTATAATCTACAGATGTGAATATTGGTCTTTATGTTGAAAATTTCAAAAAATACTCATAGTTGTTCCTAACCTAAATTTTCACTTGACTTGATATGACATGACATGGGCGTATCATTTTGATGTTATTGTAAATAAAAAAAATTAAATCTAGTGTATATAAAAATTTAAATGTACCTTTGATTGTTTTTTACTTCCATTTTACCAACTTTATAATGCCATTAAAATAATATTTTGATAAACTATTTACTCGTAATAATTTTCAATTAAGTTATTGAAAATATTAACTCAATTTTATAGAAATAGTTGTATCCTAATTAAAATTGGGTACGGCGCCACTGATATATTCTATTCTGCGGCGGCCATTTTGGATAACCATCCCGGTTAACTGTCCTTGGCGTAAGGATCCTTCCTTATTACTTTATGTTCTAAGGGGGAAACGTAACGTGTTGCCAGCTTGATTGACAGTGACGGCAATGTCAGAGCGGAGCAGCCAATAGAAATTTTGGGTTGGTGCGACAAAATCCACCAGAAAAGTTACCAACTCGCAGCGACTTCTCGCTCGAAAATAGAGCGAAAATAGCTGCATGCAACTTTTTTCAGTTGCAGTGTCATCTCACACCGTGGAAAATGAACTTAAACAAAAAATAATGGATTCAGGTGACGTACTTTTACTATCCTTAACTTATTTCAAGTTGGATAGAATGATTGTTTTTTATTTATCCACAAATGTAGTGTTTTAATACCTTTCATACACAAGATATCTGTGTAAAATAATCTCAAGCTGTAATGTTGCGATTTAAATTTTTTAAATAACTAGTTAGGCAGCATGTATAAATGGGAACAGAATATCACATAGATCAATTTTTTACATAAAATAAAGCAATTTTCCCCGACTAATACATACAATTATCATCAGACAATATACAGGTAGGTATAATTAATAGGAAACTGAGAGGATGTAGTTATAGGAGCATCTTACATTCAATTATTGTTAATACAATAAGCTGACGTATGTCGAGAATTACACACAAGTAGTCATGAAATTAGTAATTCAATTGGTAGTGCATATTCCAGCAATAATTACACAATATCTCGCTTCGCAAGTAGGTTAAAGGTTAAATTCAACTTGCTAAGTGTTAAGCATACAAAAGGCATAAGCAGTATTGTTTTTAAAGTAACCTTTACGTACTGTTATCGTCCTTAAATATCTGCAAATGACCATTTTCTGGAAAACAATAAAAATTGTAGGTCTTTATTTAATATATTTACCTCAAAAAATGTCAAGCACCTAGCTTAGAATAGAAATTATGTGCATAGGAAAAGTAACTGGACCACTCAGTGGTAGAAGGGCTTTAAGTTTGTATATAACATAGTATCCCATGGTAAACTTGAATGAAACGGAAACTTGCAACCAGAATGAAGCGTTTATGTGGTAGTGAGACGGATCCAGCGTAATGTAGGCAAAATGTGTCTTTGTGAATTCCTGGACAATGGAACAGGAGCTGGAGCTCATGATGCTAAGTTCAAGTGCAATATTCACGCATCCGAATGTGTCTGAGTGAGTTCCTGGATGGTTTTGGTTCACAATTGGTCCCGATAGGCAGCGTTCCAATCGATTTTACACTAAACTCCTCCCTAAGTGCTTGTCGGGTTCTCTAGTTCTATATAGAAAGTAAAAATAGAAAAAGAAATATTGATTAGCTCAGGAATATAGGGATATAAATTTGGTTACCAATTAAAAAGCTGTCAAACTTTGTACATTTCGGTTAATCTGAATAAATTAAAGGATTTCCTACATTTTTGCCCGTAAAAGATTTGCAGTTTGTCTTACTTTGTGTGTTTGTTTCTCGATAAAATTCGGCGGAAAACTCGGGAAAGTTTTAACCGCGATAATTTATGGAAATTTCGTAACAGTAGAGTAAATGTACCATAAAACGATCTAATTAGGTGTTTTCATGCCTATATTTCCGGTTCACTAGGTTGAAAATTGTTTCGATACTCTCGTAACGTGTCCTGCTCCGAGGTAAACTTTCAGTCGGCTGTATCTAAATATATCCTCCACCTTTTTGTTAAAAACAAACACAGATGGGCATTGTCGGTCTCACTGTTTTCAATCAATTAATCACGAAAGTATAAGTATACCATTCCAAAACACATGACTTTGACAGTTAAGCCATATTGTTCTGTAGGACAACCGATCTGGTGTTAAGTTAGTGTGTGTTTTGTAAGTCCGACTCCAGTAGCACTCCACCCCTGAACTCCCAACTTAATTTATGAACAATAAGAAAATATCTACCATTGATCTAAATTGCAACATTAATTATATAACCAACAAAATAATTATATTGCAAATGAGATCCTACTTAACACAAAATAAAGAAAAGTACCTGTACCGCTAGCTGCAGCTAGGCCTCCGGCGATTCCCCCAGCTGCGGGATTCTTTGCTCCTTCTTCATTAGCTTTGCTAAGCACCTGCCTTCTTCTGATTCGCTTTCGAGCCGTCTGAAATATCCTCCAATACAGTATTAGTATCACTAATAATGGAAGATAGAAGGAAGATGCTGTAGCGAATATTTGGTAATATATATCTTGACTAACTATACATTTTTTATCTCTAAGTCGCACCTCCCAGTTGGGATCTTTCCATCCGAGTAAAGGGGCTATGCATACGAAGAAAGAAACTAACCATATTATGAATATCATTATGCCGATACGTTTAGACGTTCTTTGGTGGATGTAGTCGATGTTTGTTACCGCCCAGTATCTGGAATTGATAAACAAGATGTTAATATACCACCCTATATTTAGATTCGATATTAATTTAACTGGGTATTGGGAATAAACATTTATTCGAACTCTAATTACTGGTTGATTATATAAAATGAATGTATAAATAGCTCTACATTTGGTTGGTTGAAATTGTTTGTCCCATCTACCACTTTCTGTTTCCAATTGAAAACCATGGAAACATTAGAATGGCAGACGATCGTTAAATTATGCTGCGTTTTGTCGAGAAAAATGTTTATTTTTAAATATAAATTCTAGCAAACAACAATTCATTTGAAACAGAAAGCAATGTGAGTGAATAATTAAATGATGTCAAAGGTGATAATATTATAACACCTTACAGAGTCAAAGTACACAGACTTTTCTCGGAGAACTAACATCTACTTCTCGGGCTATGTGCCTCGACAGACAATGAATTACAGTTCCAAGCTAAGCGGAGTTTATTCGTAATAATTTCACTCACAAGAACAATCAGTAGATAGAACAATACGGATTCCCGACCACTTCTTCGAAAAATCTCCGCCTCCAAGTACCTTATGTACCTAGATGTGAACAATCTTCACGGTTAGGCGATGTCAGAATTCCTCCCGTATGCAGACTTCAAATGGGTAAATGACACCAACATTGACGTTAATCAAATTGCTGAGGGGTATATTCTTGAGGTAGACCTGAAGTACCCTAGGGAGTTACACGATCTACACCAAGATTTTCCCTTTTGTCCAGAACACTTATAATTATTGCAGAGATTTGTATTTTACAGGGTGGTTTAGATTGTTCAATGAGGAGATGTTTTTAGGTTGACAACCGAATTTTCTCATTTTTGAAAAGCCAGAATGATACTCAAGTCCTGGTTCATTTCCAATATTTACTTCACAGCAAAAATAAATGAGGAATGAGTTTAAATATATTGAACTAGGTACATTAGCATTAATAAAAAATAATAATGTCGCTTGTTAAAAAATTGATTGCAACGATTCTATAGAATTTTTACGTCTTATATAATTTGATAGTAGATTGTTCCTGTCGTTTTATTCGTATTTCCATAGCAAATTTGAAGGCTTTTATGGAAAAAATATAATTCCCGACATCATTAACGTACTTTTATGATACGAATTTAATATTTGCGGTTTATTAACCAGACAGATCACAATTTTTTCTGAATCGTTAGTTCTTGTTATCGTTATAATACCCAGATTATAGCAGTTGCTTTTGACCACATCTATTGAACCGAAGGAGTCGAGTCTCTTGTCATATTGACAGGTAGATAGTGAAAATAATGCTTAAATTAAAATTCACTTAACCCAAAATCTCCAATGTTGGATCTAAAAATGGTAATCCTATAATATATGTCAAAAGTTTAGCAATTTCTGTCTATTTTTATAGTTTCTTATTATATTCAGGTGAAAGATCTAATTCTTGGATTTTGCGATACCTAGAATGCCCTGGAACTGAAGAGTATTCCTGAATGCTGTACTTCTACAAATATCCAAGCTTCACAATCCTTCGCGAGTGAATGTGAGTTCTGTTTTTCGGTAAATTTCCTTTTTTAGCAAAACGCCAACTTTTGTTAGAATTTAATTATCTGTATCTGTAAAGTAGGGAGGGTAAATGTGGGCTCACAGCACTTAGGCCACATGTGACCCATTGTACATCCTCCCGAAGAGTTGTCCTCCCCAGGAAGGTGGACAGGTCACTAGGAGATATCTCCTTTATATCGGCAGGTGTAGGCCAGACTCACCGAACACACACTCTCTTATTGACGATAACTCCGGACACTCGCATAAGACATGCCTGACAGTAACATTTTCCTGTTCACACATCCTGCATAGTGTGTCCACTAGCACCATAGTATGGAGGTGTTTCCTTAGTTGACAGTGGCCAGTGTCCTGCTGTTAAACGTAGGTTTTTCCTGGTGATCGCCAAATATTTTTTCGGCGCCAGCTTCCCAGGGTCGTCCAGGGTGATCCTGGCAAGACTGCATCCTTTGGTTCTATCCCATCTCAAGGGATTGAGCATGGGTGTAACGTTTGGCTAGTTCCGCAATTGTCGAAGTCGTCAGGCCGTGGGTGTCACTGGGTCCTAAAATTTTTAGTCCAGCCGCTTCCCTTGCCAAAGAATCGGCAATGCGATTACCTTTACTCCTGTCATGCCCTTTAATCCACCTCAGGATAATATTGTTATCTTCCGAGGCGTTATCTAAATCTTGGTGACACTCTAGTACTAGCCCCGATATAGCACGTTGTCTGTTCAAGGCTAATAGGGCTTGTCAACTGTCAGTGCAGATTGTTATGTTTTTGACAGGAATTCCTTTTCTGGTTAGCTCTTTTGTGGCAATTGAAATACCAGCCAGTTCTGTTTGGACCATGCTGGTATTTTTTCTCATACCCCACTTAATCCTTGAGCCTTCTTTCGTTTTTGAACCATCTGTACACATGCGACTTGCATTTGAAGCACCTGACTCTGAGTTCTGTGCTTAATTATAAATGTGGAGACTCTACGACTTCCAGATTTGAAACGTATTGGTTAGACAATGACTTCAAAGAGTTCGTTTATCCCTTAAAACAATCTTAAATTATTCATGGGATCAAATCCCGCTAATGCATCTCAAGGAACAATACTATAATTTTTTTTTCAACTAAAAAGTTGGTTAATATTTAACCTCCATCACATATACGACCGTCCTACTCATAATGGTTACTTTGTAACAGAAAGGACGTCCAAATTCATTAGATATCAGCTGCACGGTTTGGATACCACTCGTAAAAGTTTTTAGAGGAAAACTTCAAATCGGATTTTTATCAACCTATTTTATAACTCCCATCAAAATGTTGTTAAAGATTAATGTCACACAGAATCAATGACAAAAGCTGGACTGGAATAAAACGCCCTTTTTAATTATGTGTAAATCCACTACACTTTCATCCCCTATTTTATAACAGTAAAAATCACTAACGCCTTTCTAACGTCATAGGCGCGTAGGAGATTCATCATGCAGCCACAACTCTTGTAGGTGTGAATTTGGGTGTATTTCTATGTCCAGAAAAATCGTAATGGATAATATTTTTTCTGGATTAGTCTTGCAAGGTACTATAGTACAAACTAGCTGAAAGAACCGCAATGCAGATAATATCCAAATTGCCTTATGGCAAGATCGTTGAAACTTCGACAAAACTACAACAAATCCAACCTTCATTAAGCCACCCTTACACTATTGGAGCTTGAAGCCGCTCAAGACAAGATCTAGCGTTGCTGAGAAGACTAAGAATTGGTCAGACTTAATTTACTAATGACTACCTTATCTCATCTACCAATCGACCATTCTGTTCAACCTATAACTGCATCTTTACTGTTGAGCACATTATTATAGAATCCACACAATGCACACAGTTAGAGGACAACAGCTCAACCTCAAACGAAGTCTTCAAGAGATACTCGAGGATCCATAATATATTATCACAGATTATAAAGAGAACATATACGAATCCCGGTAAAACATCAAACGATTTTCAGCTCCGTCGTCATTGGTCGCGTTTATCACAACAAAGTTGATCAGGTAGCGATTTTTAGAGTGATCTATCAGTTCGTAATTCTGCTGAACGTGCTAATAAAACCATCGACACATATGTCAACAAATGTCAATGAATACAACAACAACTCAATTTTACTTGATATATTATACGACAATTAATTATTCATTTTCGATTTCAATTTAGTGTAATAGTTATTAGCAGTGTTTTGTGAGCTTAGTAATCCGTGATCATCGACAACGAAAAATTAGCCTGGAGTGTTACTATGTATGATTCCCAAAAGAATAAGAAAAAAGAATAAGTAATGCCACAAGGAACTTACAGAAGATATTTACTATGTTACTGTTTCTTGAAAAATGGATCCTATTCAAGCAGCTATTGTAATTGCTGAAGAAGACGCTCTAGATGTAGGTCTAATAGTATGCCGCGCTGTAGACATTCTTCAACCCATAGAACAGCATAAAGTATGGGAAGAAGGTCGTGATCGGGAGCCCCGTATCAGAAATAACCATTCAAAAATGGGAGTTGATCACAATAAATTGAACTCACCACTTTGGAGCATACTATGAAGAGTTGAACTTCCTATAAACATGTTGAACACACTATACAATTTATTATTGAAATCATAAGTCACCTCCAGCTGTTCATTCATTTTCACTGAATTACAAACTATAATATCTCTAAACAAAGATATTTATATTATGTTTTTAAATGTCATAAATGACAGTTAATGCATCATCAATCGGTAGCGTGTAGCGTATTTTAATTCTGATTCAAAAAATGGCGACTGATACCACATCGCTCAAACTGATCAGATAACAAAACACGCGTTCAGCAGGAAATTGATGATCGCTTCGGTAGCGCTACGTTGTGATGAACGCGACCATTGACTTTGGACCTTTAACTCGGTATGGCCGCGATGTTGCCAGTTTAAAATATTTTCTGAATTTCTAGCTCAAAATACTTCCAAAATGCTGATGTTTTTTCTTGTATCTAGGCATATTTCTGTATTATTTAAATAAATATAACAAACCGACGAATCTACTCCAGAGTTTCCTGTCGCACCACCAATGCTACTTCAAACATATTTGTATCACAATAGGATACTCGTTTTCCAACGAATGCGGCTTATAAACTAGCTCTCACAAGAAAAATTACTTCGTATGTCTGAAATATATTGCTCAGCGGCTTAGAACTTATTACCGCAATTGGAGAAAAAATATCGAATTGCCAATACACACATAGAGAGCGCTTTCTCGAATACGAAATCGCTTCTCGCTTTCCTCCAAAGGGAAAATTCTTTCAAGGTTCGATATTGAATCGAAGTATATAAAGCTGGAAGGGAAATTTATTAAGGACACGAAAAACGTTTAACTGTCTGATGCATCTTCAACCTAATAATAGACCAACTGTCTATCTCTTTTTGAAAAGAGTTATAAATAAACTTAAAACTGGTAGGAGCTGCAATTAGACAGGTTGAAAGAGTTGATTGAATTTCCTACATTTCCTGCATATGACACTTCATCTTCCAGACAAAGAAGGCAGGTCGGTCTAAAAACCTTATTGCTGTCCAGGACTCGTATCTTTGAATATTCGACCAAATGCTTACACGTTTTCATATCATGGGAGTAGATTTATAAGGTTCGAGTAGTATATTTGAAATCTCGTATGTTTTACTTGCAAGACGCAGAACGTCAAAAACATAACCTGTTGCTGGATAGAGTTGTTGGGTAGAGTATGTATGTATGTTTTTTGGGGTGTCATTTACTGAGACCGAGAAGATCTATTGTACCCCCTTACTTGTACTAAGTTTCTAAGGAGAGTCTCAGAAATTAGTAGCTCCTTTAGTCCTATTTCCCGGAGGAGTTTCAGGATATTTGCAAGCTTCAACTTATGCAAACGTTCCTCTTCTATACAGTAATCTCCCAGGTGCTGTGCTCTAGGATTCTGAAGTGCTATGCAGTTGGAAAGTATGTGGATGGAGGTTTCTTCTTCCTTGTCACAAAATCTACATTCTTCTTCCTCCACTATTTTGAGATTTTTCAGGTGCCTATTCAGGCGACAATGTCCCGTTAGGATCCCTGTTGTAACTCTTAGCGCAGTTTTACTTTGACTTATGCATTAATTTGATCTCAACAAGTTGTAGACACCCAGAAGAATCTTTGATTGTATAAGCCCTACTGGATCTTTCCAATAGTCAGATATTCTCTTTTTCTCAACTTCACCTATTTCTTCCAATATTACATTGAGGCTAATTCCGCAAAAGGGTTCAGGCCCCCAGAAAGATATTTCAGTCCCCCTCTTTGCTAGTTTATCTGCTATTTCATTTCCTTCTATTCCAGTGTGTCCTCGAATCCATAGTAAAGTGACTAGATAGGGTAACCGATCATCTGTACTTAGTAAAAAGACAAATATGCTTGTTGCCTTGAGCTTCTACAGCCATGGACGATATCAACTAATGAGAGGAGGAAAAATTGTACTCTGATTGCTCCCATTGCCACTAAATAAACGTCATAAGACACAGAATGAAAATAAACTCAGAGTACATATAATCTC
>CAJUYI010000425.1:116317-128843 GCA_910591695.1 Galerucella pusilla
TAGCTAATAATGAATTTATGCGTTACTTTATGGACGCACTGTAGGTATATTATTTAATTAAGTGACGGCTCAAAAGGAAATTTGATATTACTTTTCCCGGATATTCTCCTCCAAGCTTCCACGTTTTATTTATATATTTAATATCCACCGTACATTTTAACACGCTCTATAACTCTATTTTTAAATTAAAACGAATGCTTGTTCTTACCTATCTGTAGCAATTGCTACGAGATGTAATATGGACGCTGTACAACACAAGACGTCGCTGGATGTCCACATGTCGCACAATTCTGGTCCCAATGTCCATTCTTGACTTACTTCGTAAACAGCTCCCAGCGGCATTACCAGACACGCCACCAGTAGATCAGCTACGGCCAGCGACAGGATTAAATAGTTGGCCACGTTCTGGAGATTTCGTTCCAACAGGATAGCTGCTATTACGAATACGTTTCCTGGAAAAAGAATTACATATAAATATATGTATGTTGCAGTCTAGTTTTTTGTTTATTGAAATAACAAATGTACAATTCTGGAGAAAGCATTTTGTGTGCAGCACCGGATATAGACCAACAGCAGCAGTGCCGTACTTATTTTAGATTGAATTTAAAAAAAAGGGAGGTGCATTCTATTCTTCCTCCTAAGGAGCAGCTTTTTTCTTTTGTGTTTGTGATTAAATGTAAAGTAAAAATAGAAAAACGTCCCAATTAATAAGTTCTTCCATTCCAATAAAAAAGTTGCCATTTGTACAGACTCTCTAGCGTCTATCCTGTCTATCAAAGAATTTTTTACTGAACATCCCATTGTCCAAGAAATCCATCACTCTTATCAACATATTCATTCCCTAAACACCACAGTCACCATTATATGGATATCCTCACACATTGGTATACCTGGAAATAAACTGTCCGATCAGCATGCCAAAACAGCGTCAACTACTGCCACAATTACTTCTTATATCCAAATTTGCAGGGATGTTTAATCAAAAACAAAAAGAATCGTTAGATATATGTGGCAAACTAATTGGAGCTCCACCAAGACTTCCCTACTATCTATCCAGCCTATTGTCAACACACCTCTGTATACTGACCCCATTGGACTCTCCAGAAAAGAAGTATAAATACTACTTAGTCTTCGAATAGGTCACACCACAGCTACTTAATGACCTCAAGCAGCAGACCTTCCTGTCAAAGCTGCCAGTGCCCACTTACTGTTAGACACATCCTGGTTCATTGTCTCCAATTTAGCACAAGAAGACGACCACATAATCTCAAATCCCAGCTGCAAGACATCCTAGGGGACCCAAACCAAATCGAGACAACACTGAAATTCTTAAAAGATATATCACTCTATCATAAACTTTTGTAATAGCTACTGTTTACTGTAATCGCCCTGTGCAAGTGGCCATAGTTGCCGAGCACGTCAATTGAAAAAAAAGTTCTTTATCCTTGTCGCTTTTCTATTTCTGCGTGTCGTAGATTTACATTTCAAATGTCTAATATATAGACTGTTTCATACTGTTACAGCAAATCACAGTTGTGGTTTTTTTAGATGGAAACATTTTTAAAAATCTGAAAATTGCAGAGAAGAGAGACTTTTTGTATTGAAAGCAATAAATTTCCCGATTTTCTGGGGAAATGATAGAATATTCAACAATTTAACGCGAAAATGCTGGCTTCGATTTTTTGCAACTTGCGGCAGTTATTTTTTCATTTCAAACTACAGCCGCTTCAATACTTCAACGTATGAAACACTATGTCACTTCGTTCGTTAAACCTCACCAGGGAAATATTGAAATAAACCACTTTAGATGAAACAATTTGATTACATTTTTCCAGCTTCCCAAACGGAAAACAAACCGTTCAAAACAAAAAAAAAGAGAAGAATAAAGCTTCAGTATGTTGTATTGAATAAATTCAGTAAGAGACTTTTCAAATCCTCCACTACGTGATGTATTCCGGAAATATGTGCTTTCCATTCGAGGATTCTTGTTTCGCATCGACATGCGAGGAATCCAGATTTAAATCTATTTTGTATAAAATAAATTTCGTATCATCTGTGTCTTTATAAATTGCTTACCAGTGCAGTTTACTGAGTGAAAAAAAACTTAAGAGTGGGATTGAAATAATAAGTACCTATAAGTATGTGGGTTTCTTTTTCCATTCCAAACATTATCTACAATCTTCTTTCTCCACTATTTTGATCTTTTTAGGTGCCTATTCAGGCGACAATGTCTCGTTATGATCCCTGTTAAGACTCTTATTGCAGTCATCACTATGGCAATGTACATCCAGCTCATGATTTTTGGGTAACAAATCCAACTTGTTTCGCAGGAGTTCACTGTCTTTAGTCAAATCTAGTTATACTTGACGTCTTCTCCATTCCACTTACCTACATCAGCTATTTGTATAGCTCATACCCTTTTGTACGATGTTGAAAGGGTGTTTTCGAATTATCTCCTGGCTGTTATGAAAATATCATCGGCATATCCCTGGCAGGATATTCCAAAATCAGTCGAACCACACAGGAGCTTATTAACCTTCAGGATCCACATAAATTGGGATGCTATTTTCCTCTGGGGACATCCTCTGGTTGTACAGATGGAGACAATGTCTTTGCTCGTCCTCGTCTCTGCTACTATGGCAGGATATTTCGAAATTAGTCAAACCACAAAGGAGCTCATTAACCTCCAGGATCCACATTGAAGATGATGCTACTTCTCTCTGTGGACATCCTCCTGTTGTACATATGTAGACAATGTCTTTGCTCGTCCTCGTCTCTGCTACTTCAGTGTCGAGCAGTTCCGACATACATTTGGATGTTATGTTGCCTACACCTCTTCTATTTAATGCCTCCTTCTACATTCAAAAATACGCATACTACGGTTTCTGGTTCTCTAGATCCGGTTCTCCATAGATCTGCCTGCCCGGTAAGCATGCTGGTGCAAGTGGGGAGGTAGTCTCTCTAGGGTATAATAATAATAATAAACATATCAGTTTGATTTGTATTGCACGTGTTGTGGAATTCTCAATATCTATCAACAGCCGTCGAATGTAATAGGTTTGTTCTTAGAGCAAATGGCTGGAAACTGGTCTCTATAAGAACGATTTTTATACACTGCGCTTGAGGCTTTCAGTTTTTAACAGTTTATAACACGAACAATCCTAATATAACTGCTTTTGCAATAATTATAATTGCCAGTAAAATTGACTATTGAAGGTACATGTGGATCTGTTTTCATTGGTGAAGAAAATTAAAGAACGTGAAATGTAAGACAATCTTCCACTCTCTTTTGTTTTTTTTTTCCATGAAGCTTGAAGTGGGAAGAGTATAATTTTTTCTAGCATTAGATTTAACCTGGTTAGCTCGATAAAATTAAGTATGCAATAATAGAAGGGAAGATCCAACAATGAGTCCACTTTGAACTGCAAGCATTTCATGTTGAGGAATGTTAATTCATACTTAAGAGTTTTCCATAAATATGTACAGTGAATGATCTAATATATTCATTCAATTTTGTTGTACCACTCTGTATAAAGAAATCTCGTTTCCAATAACGAGGTTTCGATCGATACGTACAACAACATACTTTATTTTTACAATTTGTTATATCCATTTTATTTGTTCAATTTCATTTTATTCAGGAGACGTGTCTAGCTTTTAAAATGCAGTTCACCGCTTCCGTTCTCGTTTATGACAAGGAATCATTGAAATTTGA
Source organism: Galerucella pusilla (assembly GCA_910591695.1). NCBI lineage: Eukaryota > Metazoa > Arthropoda > Insecta > Coleoptera > Chrysomelidae > Galerucella > Galerucella pusilla. The sequence continues at coordinate 120,033 of CAJUYI010000425.1, forward strand.
TATTAAACGAAGAGAAAGAAATTAATAATCAACACCAAAAATTTTTGGATTTTCTTGGAAATAATAATTTTGAAATTTTAAACTATTCTATTAACATATTATGCATGTGCCGTCCTAACCTAACTAATTATTTTGAATTTAATCAATTATTATAAATACATTTCAATCTCACGAAACCTATTTTAATTTATTTATTTTTATTTAATCTTAAAAGGCACGCCTATGCTTTTTTCTATTTGTTTGTTTTATAGAATTGGTTGAAGTTTTTTATAATAAATAGATTCTTCAATTTTACATCGTAGAAACATTGAGAAGGTCAGCGCAAAACATGAGCGTTGAGTAAAAAAATGTTTCTCTCGATGACATGAGTTAAAATTCTCTAAAGGGGAATCAACAAACATTGTATTGTGATAAAGTGATAGATACCAACCTATGTTTTTAGCTTGCAGAGTGCAACTAAAGCGTTGTTTTATCTCTATGATGACAGTTCTCTAAAGGTTATGTTCAATCTACCAATTCGACATGTAAACTGTCAGTTTTCACTGACATGTACACTGTCAGTCTTCGATATATTATGAACGCACTTGTTATGTCATCAGTCATTTTTAGTTGAGCGTGAATTTTGAACTAATACCATTTTTAAACAAATAATTATATCTTGATAGGAATCTCCAATTCAACTTCTCAGTTGGCTAGAAAAAGCAATAATTATCAACTTCATAGCTAGTAGTGAAAACACATTATTAAAGAAATATTTTAAATTTAGTATTTTATTGAAGTTTCTAAATACTCAATTCTTTTTTTACTTGGGATTGATGTCCAGATAATAGTTGAATGTTTAATTAATTAATATGATTAATTAATTTTCAAACAGCAGGCTAAGAAGCAACATCTAAATTTGTAATATTTGGGTATCTATTATCTTGACATCTATGGATAAAACGCTTAACTTAAATATGACAATTGTTACAGTTTCTTATACTAAGCTGGTAGCACTGCTTTACCTACTTGGTTTTTGCGAAGTAAGAAATAAAAATCAACTCTGTTTGGTTGTTTATCAGTTGACTTTTTTTTGACAAAAAAAACTACTATGAGTAACAAACGAAGCTCGGTTACATTCGCGTGCTGTTGGAATTTTATTCTAATACGATTTATATATTCACTCGACGGTATTGTATGGGTATCGGAAGTGCGGTTTTCTTAAAAATGTTTTATTTAATATAAACTTATTTTATTTTTTGATTTTTGGGACTTATAGTGTTGGTTTTACGAACAGATTGGTGGAAATATGGTAAAATTGCTGCAGGAAGAATGCCTCTTTCGCTGTTTGCTTCGTAAGTTTTGAAAATTATTAACTTTAATATGATTTATTTACTGTCTTTTGTGGAATATTATATTAGTAGATAGATAATTGGGTGTACCTACACGATATTTTTTTTAATTTCAATGGCAACTATTTCGTCCAATATTTTCAATGTGACAGTTTAAATGTGCCACTATAAAGGAGACTATTCCAAATATTTTATTTTCTTCAATAAAAAATTAATTATTTTCTCTAATAGATCTAAATAGAATATTTTATATATATATTTTTTATTAATAAGTGACGAAATTATATTTGATGTCAAATGTCCAATGATTAGTTGTAAAGCTATGAATAGAGATGGGATTTTTCCGCCTACTAAAGTATCAAGAACTGAACTGTTCCAAAATTGATATTATAAAAAAACTACATACAGTTTGACTCCTTTTATTCTATAGGTACTGACTATAACTAAAGCAACAAATCTATCAAGGTATACATTATGCAATTTTCAATACTAGTGTTTTTCAAGGACAAGAAAAAAAAATTAATGTTATGCACATAATGTGCGATATTTGAAATATATGTTAGAAAGGGGAAGGGAGAATAATAAGTCCATTCACCTTCACCTTCATTAAAAATTTTATATTACTATTATAGATATTTTGAATGGGAAGGGTGGCTGAAAAAACAATTTTCCCTCCCCCTTTGTGGAAAATATCCAATAATTTATAACACACATTACATTTTCTTATGGTCCAGATAAAATACAAAATTTAAAATTGTATTCACGTTATACCATGGACGTAAGATGAAATTTGTTTGAGGGTATCATTGATTTGTAAAAATTTCCATTTACCTTGAGCGTACGAAAAAAAAATTTCAAGGGGATTAATTTATTTGGACAAATTTTATCTAATCATTGGCGTATGATAAAATTTTTGAAAAGGGATTCATTTTTGTTTGTAAGTTTACATTTACCATGGGAGCACCATACAATTTTTGAAAGAGAAACATTTATTTGCCATGGACCTAAAGTAAAAGTTTTTTAAGGTAATCATTGATTTGTAAAAATTCACATTAACTATGGACGTACGATTAAAATTTTAAGGGGTTTTATTTATGTGCACAAATTTCCTTCCATCATAGGCATATGGTGAAATTTTTGAAAAGGGGTTGAGTTTTGTGTGAAAATTTCCATTTTCCATGGGAGCACCATACAATTTTTAAAAGGGATATATTTATTCGCAAGAATTTATATCTTCCACAGACGTAGGATAACATTTGTGTGAGGGAATTAATCATTGGCGTACGATAAAATTTTTTAGGGGGTTGATTTATTTAAACAAAATTTTCTCCCATCATAGACGTATGATAAAATTTTTGAAAAGGGTTGATTTCCTTGTGAAAATTTGTATCTACCATGGAAGTGCGATGAAATTAATATAAGGGATCAATTTATTTGGACAGATTTCCCTCATCATTTCCCTCCTTAATTTTTTTATTGGAATTTTCCCATAGTATTCGGTTGAAAAGGGGGATATTTATTATCATTTACTATTTTTTTGTTTGGTTTCATATTTTCTAATATTATTATTACGGCTCACTAGATTTTATCTACAGTGTATACTCTAATTAGTTTTGCGATGCAACAAATATAAACCATTATACTTTTTTGAATGAAACTATGAAACTGTTTCTAAAGAATTCCACTTTAATCAAAAATAATTTAGAATTCTCATATGAATTTTTTCATTAAATTGAAATTCTTCAGGAACTAGCTTCATTTAAAAAAGTAATAGGAGTAAATTCCATAAAGTAATGGACCACACAGTAGATTCAAATATACACCATTTATGTCATAGAGATAGTAGTAGAGATTTATGTTTATCAGTTTTTTTTTGACAAAAAACGTTTTAACTAGGAGTAGCAAACAAAGTGTGTGTTTTTCATATAACTACTTTTAATTATTATAAACATATTTTATCTAGTGATTTTTTCGACTTTTATAGTGATGGTTTTAGGAAGAAATATGGAAATATGGTATAGTTTCGTCCAAGCTCGCTCGGTGAGTTTTTAAAATTGTTATTCAACTTATTATTGTCATTTATATAAAACAAAATGTGCTAAACTGTGAATTTAGCTATGCTTTTTTTAATTTAGTTGATTTATAATTGCATGACTCATTGAAAAATTAAGCTAGTCCTGCTAAACCTTATAGCTCCAAATGTTGAGGAGTCAACATAATTGATTTGATACTTAATACTTGAAAAACTATTTAATGTGACCTAGAGATCGCGCGCTTCACCTAATAACCATGCTTAGGAGGAGATTTTGATTATTAGCAAAAAGATAATAATTATGTATTTTTTTTACTTCTTAGGACCATAATTACCTATAAAAAAATATAACCTACCAATTATTCGAATCTTTTTATGTATTTTAATCTAATTAATATTCAAGTACCTCTTGAAATACTTCACTTTTCATATACAGGGTGCTTCTAAAATCATGTGACCCAATTCAGGAGGTGATTGCTCGTTGGAAATTAAAATGGGTCTTTCCTTTAACAAAATTTCCTCAGCCCACCCCTTTCCGAGATATCACCCTTAAAAGGTGGTGACTAAAATTGAGTTTTTATTTTTTTTTAAATAAAATATCAGTGAAGCTAGAAACTAGAAATTCTGTCATTTTTGTGCACTCTTGAAGGACTAAACAGGGGTATTTTTTCAATATTTTTGTCATATTAAATGGGGGTGAAATTAGAAACCCTTACTTTGTTTCATATCAAAACTTTTTTTCGAGATGAAGTTTTATGAAGTTAAAATCCTTGTTTTATTTAAAAAAAAATTTTTCATTCCTTTTTTCCCAAAATCAATAGCCATAGAGAAAAAAAAATTAACACCATAATTTATATTTTTTCAATAAATTGAGTGGAAAACAGTAAAGATGTAAAATGTAATAGTATTGTGCTAGAGATGCACGAAAATAACAGAATTTCAAAAATTTTGTTGTTGTTGTACGAGCAATCACCTCCTGAAACTTATTTATTTATTTATTTAACGGTTATACCATTTTAATACAAAAATAGATTAAAAGTGGGAGAATAGAAAATACAATACTAAAAAATGCACAAAATATTACCTACATTACATACAGGGTGTCCCAGGAGTTCGTACTAAAAACTTGGGAGGTGATAGAAAGACTAAAAATAATGATGGTATTTCATATAAAATTTTCTCTTCACGCCCTTCGTTAACGAACTATAGGGCTCTAAAGGGAATAAAAAATGGTTTTTTATTTACAATTATCAAATGGCTGATTGGAAATTGGTAATATTTTAACCGTTAATAAACACCATAATTGCACACTTTTTTGCGTGATATACAAGTCTACAACATACTTGTGAACTCAGGTATCGACCAAGTTAAATGGTGGATGCGTCATTTTTTTTGTAAGTAAAACTTTTTTCAGTTATTAATGCAATAATTGGCTTTTGTTTACATTTTTAGAGATATGAAGTCCTCTTGTGATATCTCGATAACATTAACGGTTTAAGAGATACGGGCAATTTTATGTCGCACTGCACACCTATTGGCGCATTCACATTCATTTTGAATGTACGATTACAGGAAGCATTCAGTATTATCAGCAAATTATTGAGAAATTGGTGTAATTTTTTCAAACCGTTTTGACTTTTTTGATGTCGTTAATTACTTGGCTACTCGTTTTTTCTAATCTGCTAATGTAATGTAGTTATTCATTTTTCAGGGTTTTGTTGATATTTTTACTTTTATTAATGTAATGTTCGTTTTCAATAAAGTTCTTTATAGTTAAGCTAAGTAAAAGTTTATATTTATAAATGAAGACTGCACCAATTTCTTAATAATTTGCTAATAATACAGGATGCTTCCTGTAATCGTACATCCAAAAAAAATGTGAATGCGCCAATAGGTGTGCAGTGCGACATAAAATTGCCCGTATCTCTTAAACCGTTAATATTATCGAGATGTAACAAGAGGACTTGATATCTCAAAAAATTTTCACAATAGTACATTGTTTACCGGGTAGAAAAAGCTTAACATTCCTGGACGATTGTGAAGATTGTTAAGTCGAGGCGCAAGCCGAGACTTAGCAACACAGAGTCCAGGAATGTGGCTTTTCCTACGAGGTAAACATACTATTTTTCCGCAAATCGTTTAAAATTCGACAGATATTGATTGATTTAAAAAAAAAACGCGATAATTTTATTCCCAAATAAATGGTGCTTTGAAATTCCTAATAAAATTACTTGGGTTACTATGGAAACGTATTGAGGTTGAATTGTCAAACTTGACGCTTATAAATTTAATTGCTGGTGTTCTCGAAAGTAAAATGATAAGTGATGATGAAATTTCCATTCCTGGGACTCCTCCAGAGCTGGTTGAGGCAGTGAATACTGCTTCATTAGAATTATTGCCAAAGAAATCAAGGGAAAAGTACGAAAATGCATACAGACGTTTTATGGATTATCGCATGAGTAAAAATACGAGTTCTTTCTCAGATAATGTTGTAATGGCATACTTCCTAGACCTTTGTTTAAAGATGAAATCTTCAACATTATGGGCCAATTATTCAATGCTGAAGTCAACCCTTGCACTTAAACACAATGTAGATATATCTACATACTCAAAACTTCGTTCTTTATTGAAACGGCAAGCTCAAGGTTATAGGGCAAAGAAATCTAAGATTTTAACGAAGGAAGAAATTGAAAAATTTATCCAGGAAGCTCCAGATAAAGAAAATTTAATGATTAAGGTAATTTACAAGGTTTTAATTTCTATTTAGATTATAGCTTTATTTATTTTTTAGGTGGCTGTAATATTTGGTATTTCTGGGGCCTGTAGAATGGATGAGTTAGTCCGAATGACTGTACACGATATAGAAGACTTAGAATCTAAGCTTTTAATCAGCATACCTGATTCGAAAACCAACAAACCAAGATCATTTGTAATTAATCAGATCTACTTGAATGTTTATCGAAAGTATGTTTCGTTAAGACCAGAAAATATGAACAGTGACCGATTTTTCTTTAAATATCAAAGCGGAAAGGGTTGTAGACAAGTGGTAGGAATTCATCAATTTAGAAAAATGCCCAAAATAGTTCCTACTTATTTGAACTTGGTAAATCCGACAGAATATACTGGTCACTGCTTTCGTCGGTCTTCTGCAACAATATTGGTTGACTCTGGTGCCGACATAACTAGTTTAAAGAGGCATGGCGGATGGAAGTCATCAAACGTTGCTGAAGGATATATCGAAGAATCGCTTAACAATAAGGTTGAGGTGGCAAATAAAATTTTCACAGTACAAAATATTCAACAAAATGACCCTACCACCCTGCATGTTGTCCAAAATGTTTCTCATAGTTCTAAGAGTGTTCCTCCAATGTTCAATAATTGTACTAACTGTCAAATTACTGTAAATATAACAAATTGATCTTAAAAATGTATTCAGCAATGACTTGATGTTTTCAAAATATAAATTAATTCCTTATAAGCAATGTGTTTTCAATCATTTATGTAGAACACTAACAACTGTACGGAAATATCATTTCCTTACAGTAAGGAAATGACATTTCCTTACAGTAAGGAAGTCCTGACTTTTTCTTCAAGAAATTTTGACAGGAATGTCAAAATTTCCTAGCGATTTGCGGAAAAAGCATATTATTGGATTTATAACTGAAAAAAATTTTACTTACAAAAAAAATGGCGCATCCACCATTTAACTTAGTCGGTAGGTACCTGACTTCACAAGTATGTTGTAAACTTGTATATCACGCCAAAAAGTGTGCAATTATGGTGTTTATTAACGGTTAAAATATTACCAACGTCCAATCAGCCATTTGATAATTGTGAATAAAAATCCATTTTTCATTCCCAAATTTAGAACCCTATAGTTCGTTAACAAAGGGCGTGAAGAAAAAATTTCATATAGAATACCATCATTATTTTAAGCCTTTCTATTACCTCCCAAATTTTTGGTACGAGCTCCTGGGACACCCTGTATAACAGGACATCAATGAAATACAATATGAAATATAAAACAAAATATTGCAATTTAAATTACCTATAACAAAAATTAAAATCGGAAGTTAAAAATTTTAGATTTTTGACTGTTTTTTAAAAGTGGGAATTGAGGTATTAAAAAGTTCTATACTAAAATTAATGTCATTGGCTATTTTGAGAACTCTCGTGATGGATTCATTTTGTCCATAATCCGTTGGATGAAATGGAATGTTGAATATCTCACTATTTCTAGCTCTTTTACCATTAACATGGAAGTTGATGAGTGATAATAAATCGGGACAATTAATTGCACCATTAATTAATGAATGTAAAAAAGTTGAAGAACTAACAGATTTACGATGTGACAGCGTGTTTAAATCTAATACTGTTCATGTCGCATGCATTTAGAAAAACCCTGTGTTTGAAAAATTCTGTACAAGCATTATACAGTGTGTAAAAGCTAAACGAAATTAATTCATTATTTTTGTTACTGTACATATTTATAAAAAATCTCGAAGCACGTCAAATTAAATTTATAAATTGACAGTCTTCAACGGTTAAATGCGATCCCTACCTTCAACCCTCTTCGAATGACTTAAATTTTTTAAATGATATTTATAGGCTTGTCCTATGTCGTTCAAAAGGTCTCTTCATTATCTATTCAAAAACTAAGCTTACCTATCATTCAAAGGAGGTTGAAGATAGGGATCGCATTTTCCCGTTGGAGAGTGTCAATTTATAAATTAAATTTGACAAGTTTCGGGATTTTTTGTAAATATGTACAGCCATCGAAATAATGACTTTATTCCGCTTGGCTTTTACAAACTGTAGAAAAATAAATGATTATTCAATTACCTAACGCTGTACAAACATATAAAAAGTCTGTAGCCAGAAAGAAAAATGGTTTTCGAAAATACAGAGAGACAGTTAATTAAGTAATTAAGGGAAATGAATGACTCTTGTCTACACATTCGGAGATAAAATGATATTTTTCACGTAAAATAATAACTCCTCGGCGTTGTGTGTGAAACTTATTTGTAGCAATTCACAGCAAAGTTTTAATAACTTCTATAAACATAAAGTAATTTTACTTTAAGAATATTAGCGGAACATTTTTTTATCTCCAGATTCTTTTTATATCACAACTTGACCAATAAAATAAGAATTTCTAAGACCGCAGATGATCATCGTCGTCTCTTTGTTGATCATACGTGCTCGAACTTATAAATTTGGACTTTTTTACGCTCTTTTTCAATTTCTTAACTCTGTTTCTTTGAAATGTGTACTTGTGGATCAATAAAATTTTTACTCCAGCATTCTTAATAGCTCTTGTATAAAAACTTCAAATCCACAAAAAATATTTTGAAAGTCATGCTACTTGTTATATCGGAAATGAGTGGCAACTTTGTTATTTTCAGTAGTAATACCCCTAGGGTCTTGATAATACCGAGATAATTTTGT
>CAJUYI010000425.1:148978-173203 GCA_910591695.1 Galerucella pusilla
TTTTCAACATAGATTCAAATACGTCTGACCTTGCTTAAAGCAGCCGCACCGAAACCATTTTCCTATCTTCAGGAGCATCCTCGTAAAAAAATAATTTACAAGGGTCTGCAACGGTCAAATTTTTTACAAAAAAATCTATAACTCAAAAAGTATTTATTTTTCGAAAAAAGTTTTCAGACAAAACTATACTAAAATTTTACGTAGATTCCAAAAATGTATTAATATACAGGGTGTTCTATTCAAAATAACAAAGTTGCAGTCGACTTCCGGTAGAACCGGAAGTCTGCTATCTTTGAAAATATTTTAGTGGAAAAGATCGTATCCGAAAACTTAAACGTAGAAATTTTCATGATTTTACCATGAGTATTTTGCCATATAGAGATAGTTTTAACTCGTCGTGGGACACCCTGTATAAAATTTGGTTATTTTCGAGCAGCGGGAATCACAAACAACGGATAACGAACAGCAAAGTGTATAAATCCAGCTTTACACAAATTGTGATTATCCACTTTTCGCAATTCTCCAGGGTTCAAAATTGCAGTGATTGCACCGAAGGTAAAATTGAAAACACTGGGCATTGTTACTAGCAAACATCGATATTTGCCAACACTTTTCATCTCAAAATATGAATAAATTGAAAGGAAAGAACGGATGATCAATAACCTGTTGTTATGAAGGTTATTCATCTCAGTTAGGTATGATGGAAATGTGGAGAAGAAATTATTATAATGGTTTACTTTAAAAAATCTGCCACATCTAGACAGTCATTCTGGAAAATCTGCCACACATTAGTACGTAGCTGAATGAATGCAAAAATTTTAAACGATTCATTTGCTGCTTGGTGGTTGGGCCACCCAGGTCACCCGGTTTAACTCCCCTATTCTTTTTTTATGAGGGTATCTGGAAACCAAAACTCATGCCACTTCAGATGATTTACGTCAGCACATTATTCAACTGTACTGCATCACCTCTAAGCTGCTCTTTTGTACTAATTAAAGCATAAAATTCATTAAAAAAAGGTCAAAGTTCTCGACTCTGTACAAAAGACCAATCGTTGAAATAAAATCCTAATCGCTCCTTTCACAATTCGCATTCAACAGTTATAAATCTCCCTTTTAGTTTTTTAATTCCCTTACTGTAGATTTATTGCCGTTTCGTTTTCTCAGTAATTGGATAAAAAAGATTGTGTTCAGATGAAAAATCTACTGCTTATTACGATTATTTAAGATTTAGATTGTCAGTAGATATATGTTCTTGGGGCGCTTAAATCGAGAATGACAAATGGGCTCTGGGTAACTTCTGAAAGAATCTAAATTAGTTTTACGGTCATTGAATATTGAAAAATGCTTTAACCATTTTTCATTCTATATTGTATACATTAACTTTAAATAATAAAAGGTAGCTTTGTATTTTTTAAATCTTCAATGTTTTGATAATTTTTAACTTACTTTTGACCTAATAAATACAGTATTAGTAGTTTCGTGACATTTTCGACCCCACTGTTACTTCAATATGAATCTAGCTAGAAGCTTGAATATTCAGTTACCTAGAGGGCATTATGTATGTATTTTGGGGTGACTTCTACTTAGTTTCTGAGGAGTGTCTTAGAAACTAGAAGCTCCTTTAGTCCTATTTCTCGGAGGAATTTTAGGATATCTGCAGGCTTCAACTTAGGTAAATGTTCCTCTTCTATCCAGTAATCTTCCAGGTGCTGTGCTCTAGTACTGTGCTCAGTGCTTTAATGGCTGCTTGACTATCCGACATAATGATAATCCTTTGTCTTCTGTATCCTTTATCAATATTGAGCTGGACGCACTTTCTTATGGCGTGGATTTCCGCTTGAAAGATACTTGGGGGCTTTCCCAAGCTTTCAGAGTGTTTTGTTCCTGGTAGTCCAGTAAACGAAGGTGTCAACATGGGCAACTGGTCCAGCAAGAGCAATTTTTTTTCAATTTGCAGGTTATGGTAGGCACATTAGATTCCCAAAATGTCAGGTACCTGACCATTGTGGAAGGGTGGGAAAATGGCTCTGAAATTCCAGAAAATCCGTTTTCCCACGATATCTGCCGAGATTTGACCACTGGAGAATTTTCGTTCAAACGAAAAATAAAGAGCAGTTCCTTACCCACAAAAAGAATCCCTATAATTTTTTCGAAAAATTAGATAGTTTTCGAGATAAATGGCCCGAACGACGACCCAAAATTGAGCTCCAGGCCGGCTTATAGAGAGCACGCTCTGAGGGCTTGACGTCCCCAAGTAAATTACTAATTTTTTAATAACTCGCATGAAAATCAATATTTTTTAATGAATCAAAGCGCGGGTGAAAGAAGGGATCTGTGGCTACTAAGGCTTGTTTTTATCCACTCAATTCGTGCTCCTGGTTCATTGGAAACCAGACCAAAATTCGTTTTTGCTAGATTTTTTAATGCTTCCATGGATTTATTCATATTATTTTTATTAAGAGTTATTTCAGCCAATCCTATTGGATAATGGTTCTTTGGGGGGTACTTTATTTATTCCGAAGCAATGCTACCAATAATTCGCCCGTATTTTTTTGGATAATGTGTTTTCCAAGAGGCGATTTTTGTGGATTTCTGGAGTTTTCCCGAGCGCTCTGGTTTATCGGGAATTTCTCGATGATCAACTGTCAAACCCGCTTATAATTGATATTGGGAGAAAGGTTAGAATATCCTCTTGCCGATGGTATAATGTTTTTTGGCCCAGACCCCTGGGTTTTCAGGAAAATCGGGGAAATTTCCAGTTTTCTGAGGGAAGATAGCTATTCTTCTGAGTTTTTTCGAACAATTTTTTCTCTTCACAGTAAAATTCTTCCCGGTCAAGCATCATACCCGATGAAAGGTCACATTCTGAACTTTCCTTTGATATGTGTATCAAGTATTTTATTTGATGCATTAAAAAGAAATTTGTCTCAAAATTTGTTGTAATGGATGCCTCATTTTATTCTCGCACGCCGCCACGCCACCCATCTATAGTGTGGTCGACGGCGTCTGCTATAGTGCGTGTACACGTGGATGCTTTCTGTTGCATTGTTTGTCAACAACTGACAATTTTACATGTAAACACTATCTCTTTCGTGATTTTTCAAAAATAAATTAATAGTACCTATTCCAGTGTAAAAAGTGAAATTCAAGTCATTATTAATTTTATTGTTATTATTAAATAATAAATGTTAAAACTTTCATTGATAAAAAACACAGGGAAATATTGAAAATTCTTGAGCTTCTTTTTTTTGGAGCACACGGTGAGGTTTCATTTTTTTAATTAAGATCATTAATATTGTTGTGGGTGAAATGACATCTAATGATTTGATAAATATTGTTCATTCCTGTAGAAAAATGGAAGTCGCAGAGGATTCTAGTACGCCCGTGTGTTTTATTTGTGATGAAGGTCTGACTGAAGACGTTACAACGGTTACCCCAGGACTAGAAACGTCAGTTTTTAAGTTTCAGAAAACTTTTCAACCACCATTTTTGCAAGAAATGTTGGTGTAACGAAAAAAATTGTGGGAACAACTTTTGTAGGTAATGAACTGCTCTTCATTTTTTCTTTTAACAAAAACTCTCTAGGGATCGTAGTTCGGGATATATCGGCGGAAAGCGGATTTTCGGGATCTCTAGAGCCATTTTCCGACCCTCCCACAAATTTCAGGCACCTGGCATTTTGGGGGTTCAATGTACCTACCTGCAAATAAAAAAAATTTCTTGCTGGACCAGATGCCCATGTTGACGGTATTTTTCGCCTTCATTTATTGGACTATGGCCCAGTTCCCAGTTCCTTCTATTGCTTTTGAGCTGTCTGTGTACCATTGAATGGCATTCTTTCCAAGTCTGGTAATGATATTTGGATCCCATTCCTTCGTGCTGCTTAATTTCGTAACGAAATTCTTTGAAAAGTTATACTTTTTCATCATACCGTCTCACTATGGCAGTGTACATCCAGCTTAGGATTTTTGGGTTACAACCCCAGTTTCTTCCTGCCAGATTCCTGCACATCACTAGAGCCATTTTTGCCTTGTATGTAACCTCCTTTTCGTTTTTGTTCCAAAGTAGTTTACTGTCTAGAGTCAAACCTAGATACTTGACTTCTTGTCTCCCATCAAGTTTTATGGTTTTAAGGTTGAGTTTTCTTTTCTTAGTGAAGGCTATCAAGATGGTTTTAGTGGTGTTGATGCTAAGTCTCACTTGCCTACATCAGCTATTTGTATAGTTCAGACCCTTTTGTACAATATCACAAAGGGCATTATATAACTAGGTATATTCCCAAATTACATCAAATTTGAATTTCTTACATTTAGAACAAAGATCCTCACTCATCGATAATGAGCATTTCAAGGTTTTTCTACAAGACATGCAAGTGCAAGTACAAGTATGTGGATAAAATCTTCTTCTTCCATGCCACATAATCTACATTCTTCTTCATCCACTATTATGATCTTTCTCGGGTGCCCACTAAGGCAAAAATATCCTGTTAGGATACCTGTTGAAACTTTTAGTGCAGTTTAACTTAGAACTATGCATTCATTTGACAAGCTGTAGTCACCCAGTAGAGTCTCATCTAAACATGACTGTTAATTTTGCACATTTAATATTATTTGTTGACAGACGCTTACTACGTTGTTATATGCAACATTTAAAAAACAATCCTCGTATACTCTTAAGTGTGAACACTAATACTGAGATTGGATAGTCTGTAATTTAATTTCATAACAAGCCAGTGTACATCTCAAACAAAGGAATGGTGTGGTATACGCAAACAGTTGTACCGCTTTGGAATTGTGCGAATGTATATTCCCTCTTTTGTCTGACTGCCTTCCTTCTGCCGAAATATAGGTTGGATATTCCACGTAATATTTACATGTAATTTAATTCCCTGTTGTTACATGCATTTGCATTTAATCAAATTATGTCTAATGTTGGAATTCAACCGCTATTTAACAGTACAAGTAGTAATTGAAAATATAAATTACTGTATAGTCGGTAGACTAATTTGAAGTAATGAAATCTAAATTTGCATTAACAAAGTACGTAAAACAGCAGGCTACGGAAGTAGACCGTTCATAGAAGGTTCTAATCTTCTACGCACAAAAGCATAGATAACTATAAAACCCGATTGGCTGCCTCTTAGTGTATTTATTCATGGAAATTTCACATTTGCTATGCAATGAGGTGTTGAACTTAATGAATGTATGATGTAGTGTCAATGTTGATGGTTAGTAGTGGACAAAATCATAATGGGGAATGAATAGTTCAGGCACTTGAAATGAATCTTTATACCATTTACCATGTTATTTACTTCCAGAAGCTTCTATTGGTCACTAGTTTGACTGAAAGGATTTTCAGTAGTTGTAATGGTTGTTTTATTTCCTTTTCGAAATGCCTCCGACTGAGTCCTTGTAAGTTCTTGCAGGAGAAGAGTATGTGAGAAGGTGTTTCATCAAAACGTTCTCATTTCCTGCATTTCAAATGTCTCCTACTTAGTTTCAATAGCCTGGTTGAGAGTTCCTTGTCTACCTGCTTCGGCAAACTCTTTGTATTGCGGTACTCTCCATTTGAGTTCATGTTTCCTATCTAGCCAGTTCCCGATTTCCTTTTTTATGCACCCACAAACTGGTTCTGGACCCATGTAGACTCCTTTGTATGTATGTTTGTATTTTGGGGTAACATTCACTGAGACCTAAAAGATCTATTGTGTCCCCTTACTTCTACTTAGTTCCTGAGGAGAGTTCCAGAAACTAGTGTCCTATTTCCCGAAGGAATTTTAGGATATCTGCAGGCTCCAACTCAGGCAAACGTTCCTCTTCTATCCAGTAATCTCCCATGTGCTGTGCTCTAGGATTCTGAAGTGCTGTGCAGTTGGAAAGTATGTGGATGGAGGTTTCTTCTTCCATGCCAAAAAATCTGCATTTTTCTTCCTTCACTATTTTCAGCTTCTTCAGGTGCCCATTTAGGCGACAATGTCCCGTTAGGATCCCTGTAAAATCTCTTAGTGCAGTTTTACTTTGACTTATGCATTCATTGGATCTCAACAGGTTGTAGTCACCCAAAGGAGTCTTTGTTTGTATAAGCCCTACTAGATCTTTGCAATGGTCAGATCTTCTCTTTTTCTCGGCTTTACCTATTTCTTCCAATATTACATTGAGGCTGATTCCGCAGGATATTTCCGCAAGATATTTCAGTCCCCCTCTTTGCTAGTTCATCTGCTATTCCATTTCCTTCCATTCCAGTGTCTCCTGAAATCCATAGTAAGGTGACTATATTATTCTCGCCTAGTTCATTGAGTTTTTCTAGGCATTCCCATCATTTTGGAACTGATTATAAAAGTGCTCAGTGCTTTAATGACTGCTTGACTATTTTCAGACTCCTTTAAAACCAACTCATAACCTACAATTCTCATGTATGGGAACCCATATTAAAGACACTTTGTTGTCTTTTGCCAGCCTGTTAAGGGATTCTTTACAGATTTTTAACAGTCTAGACCTAGTTGTTGGATGCAATACCGATAAATTTACCGTTGGGTGGATATTTCGATTAATTCTACAATGATTTACTTTAAAAAGTACTTTCAGTAAATTATTACATTTATTCAAAGTTTCACAATCCATTTTTCACTTCAATTTTTTTCACATAAGTACAATTCTTGTACCTGAGATCTCAATACACCTACAAACTCTCCGACCTTCTTATGCAGAGCATTTTAAGAGCTTTCGTGTAGCAGATGTACACAGTAAATTGAGAAAAATGGATAATTGAATGGTGTGGGAAACGCTGGAAAATTTATGTGGGAAATGTCACATGATGTGGAGATATTTTCATGAAATAATTATTGAATGGTTGGTCATTTTTTTTAACAAATAACTAGTTTACACTTAACTTGGAGAGGACAACTATGGAGAGATGTCTTTTAAGTGCTGCATATAACAGCATAGTTGGCGCCTGTCAACTGATATCGGATGTCAAAATTAACTGTCATATTTAGTTAGCGGGTTTACCAACAACAACCGTCGTACTACGTAAGAAACTTGGGCATTGCCAACGAGGTAAAAAAAAGAGGAGAGAACATAACAGTATCTATAAAAAATCATCAACCAGAGGCGTACATTAAATTATTTAATTGGGGGAAACAAAAAACATCTATCATATGCATCTTTTTACGGTGGTACTTTTTGTTGGAGAATTAATACTAGATTTTGGTACATCTAAATATTTTATAACACCATTGTACAACTCAATATCAACTTAAATTTATACTAATACACATAAATAACCTTTCTAATACTGAGAATAACTATTTTTTTAACGTGGCTTTTCAATTTGACACATTTCAGTATATTAAGGTTATCTATGTCACCAATGTGGCTTCTCAATATGGCGACATCCGTCGAAAGTTGGTTAAATCACTACCACGCTCAACTTTCCTCCTTTTTCTTTCACCTCGTTGGGCATTGCGTCAATTAGTGACAACATTTTTTGAATAAAAAGGAATTTGTTGAAATGTATCGGTTAATTAGGAAACAAAAAAGGGTGGATTTACTACGCGGACCCCTCTGTATAGGAAAATTCAACCATAAAAACTAAGAAATGTGAGAAGATAAGGAATTTGAGCATTTAGTTCATGAAATTCTATAATCTCCTTTTTCGCTGACAGATTTAGGATTCGATCAACCCCAAAAGACAAATACCAGTAGCTGGTCACTCCAACACATCCAACGAATCAAATCGGTTTAGTATTTACTCGGACAGTTAGATTTGGAATTCATAGTACATCTGATGGTCGACATGACATTTGCGTTAGCAGTGCCCTAAATCCAGTGAAGCGTTAACAATACCGACACTGTTACACACGAAACATATTTTCTGGAATACCGAAACTGCACTTACTCTCAAGGAAACAGTGAATTGAGTAGTTGTAGACACGTGCTAAATTGTAACTTTTGAATATATAACAATTGAATGCGTCGATCAGAAATTGCTGACAAATATCGTATTTGCAAATCTGACAGGGAAAAAGGGATCGAGCGTGAGAGCAAATAATGAAGAAATAAATGCGGGCGGAAATATACATTTCTTATCGGATGTTTGTCATTTTTTCCATTAAGTTTTTCATAAGGATATATTTTTAGTTGATTTACTGATAGATTTTGTTACTATAGTCAAATGCAGTCTTATCATACGGGTCATACGATTCAAAAAAGACATACTCAATGTTTTTGTTTTTTCTTATTGAGCCTTACCATAACTTCCAAATAAAATCCGTAAGATGAATTAGACAGACTTATGCAATTTCGACGGGAGAAAAAAGGATTTTGTATTTAGTTTCCAGCGATTCTAAAGAGTCTTTCATCAGCGAAGTTTTTATTTAAATGTCAGTTATGTCACTTTGACAATTAAAAGTGACAATATGAATAATAAGAAGCAATTTTCCGGTATTTTGCATCCTCAAGCAAAAAAAAATGGTACTTAACTGATAGATCCTTTCTAGAATGAATAAAAAAGGTGTACATTCGTCAACCAGTGTGCAGGAAACATCAACCATCATTATCTTCTCTGGTTATATTTGTAATCTCACATTTTGGTAACCTCTGAGTCTTCTGATCTCCAAGGGAGATTTGGTGAGATTCAGCCAGATTCAGTCCATTTTTTTCTCATTTCCTTCGCCGATACTGGCATATAAATGGTTGGCCTTTTTTTAAGCCAAGTAGCAATTTATTCGCCTTTCAGTTTTATTTATTTTCACTTCTATGCTTACCATGCATTCCTTATTATTATGATCATATTAAATTAAATGTACCTATACCAGTGAAATATTGGACATTTGGAATGTCCGTGAATTATTTTCCCATAACTATTAGATACCTACTGTTAACTGGTATATAATGAGACCATTGCAATTAACCATTATATCAAGCTTAAAGTCTAGCAAGCAACTTTCCAGCAAGCGCACAGTAACTGATTGGTATTTGCAACTCAAATAAACTGTTTTATAAAGTTTAGTTCTCGAATTCACTGTGAACATGAGAAGGGGAAATTTTTAGGTAGCCAGAGGATATTTATCCTCTAAAATGGATGAGGTTTATTTCATTTTATGCACAGAATTGTTTATTTGAAGTTTTTATTGTCGGCGAGATTAGTTTATACTTCATATTTTTCAAATAGGGGTCTTTGTTGAGTCACTAAAATGAAAAACTACTTTTACAATGTTGCCGATCAGTATAATTTCTCATCCCTCACTTTACTCGTCGTTCAGTGGATGGTTATTTATATAAACGAGTCAGTGTGAATCGGAAGTCTTAGTACAGTGTAATAGGATTCGTTTTTCACCCTTCGAAAAAAAAAACAGCCCAGTTAAAATGAAATACTGCTCTACATATCTAAACGCGGCTCCACTAGCGGTAATTGATAAAGTTGTGGAATATTTCAACGACATAGTGGACCACATCACCAATTAATCTAATTGGTTGGTGCCAATGCCAATGCAATGTCCTTAAAAAGTAAATGTTTGGGCAGGAATTGTTGGAAATCATATCATAGATCCCTTTTCCATTGATGCAAACTTCGACAATACTATATCCTTATTCGTCAAATCCACAATTTTAAGCCAATACAATATTGCTCTCTGTGTGATGGAGCACCTCCATATTACCAAATCAATGTCCGGCAGGAACTGAACTAGATTTTTCAAAATCGGTGGATAGGGAAGTACGGCTATTACAGTTTCCTGATCTGACACCACTGGACTACTCTTTGTGGGGATATGTCGAAAGAATTGTATAAGAAGCTAAACCCTTCAACTTAGATGACTTAGGCCCGGTTTATCAATAGCAATTTGTCCGTCAGTGAATGCCTAACTACCAGTAATTTTGAAAACAACAGGATAACTTTATCCGGCAGATAAAATGTCAAATATTCATCTGTCAGTTTCAACTGGCGGATAGGTCGATATCCTGGAGGTTGAGGTCTATTACATAACCTCACTTTTTTGTTTTGATTTCGTTGTGGTGTTGTGTCAAATTTACTTGGGCTTGGGCACAAAATAAAAACACATAAACCTAACAAAAATATCAATTGATGTGACATGACCTTGTTCTTGTAAACAACCAATGAGATCGCTTACATTCATTCGTCAGCATTGCCAACTTTAATTATCTGTCAGTTAACAAACTGGAGAATAAAAACGACTTGATTAACCGCTTCCAAACAAACTGGAACTTTATCTGCTAAAAAGACAAATCACACTTGTGATTAGATCAGTCATGCGTGAGATTTTTTTCAAGAAAAGTACACTGTGCTATTTAACTGTCCACTCGTGCGATCCCTGTCGGCGGGGCTCGCTGTATATAGGAAACAGCCATTTAACATGCGGATCACAACTTTCATGTAAAATCCATGCAAATAATTCAAGATAAGCGTTTCTTTAAAAATAACGTTTCACTTTAAAATGCTTTTTAGCTCCACTCCAATATAATTCACATTTTTGGCATTTCTAAAGAATTTTATTGAGATAAAAGCAGTAATAGGTATTTCTATTCTACTTTCATGACACAAACACATCGCGAAGTAGGTACTTATATCGAGTGCTTGTTTATATGTTTTTAAAAGGTTTTCTGTTTTGATAAATTCGAAAAGGTATACCTACACAAGTCTTATTTAAGAATTTCTCATAGTGTAGTTAAACGATTTTTCTTTGATGTTATTGTATACAAATTTCAGAACTGGTCTTTTACATAAATTTGAGGTTAAAGCGAAGTGGAGGAGGAATTATAAACTACACTTTTGCATACAGTTGACGTCGTTTCCATTTTGCATTCCATTTCACTCCATTTCCATTTTTGTAAACCTCGCAACTTTCAGCTGGCAGTTAGGGATTTCATTGGCTGAACCTTTTTTTTGATAGATCTTGAAAAACACCCTCGGAGCCCGTACACATCTAACAAAACAAAGAAAAATCCTTTAGAAGAAGTGAGAGTAAAGTAGACAGTTGATAATGACGTTTCTCACGTGGTGCATAACTTTCATTTTGATTGGTTTATACCTGAACTGCCAACTGCGAACTTAAATCTTGGCCATCTCGAACGCGGACTGACTCTGAACTGACCTGCCTATTATGTTACATTCAATAGCCTTCTTGGTGAGCGTCATCGTTTGTTACGTATATCCGGGTTTTGGGTATGTCGTTTATTTTATTTGCTATTTTGACATAAAGCTAACCTTAAATTTGATAAATAGAATCATCAGGATCGTATTCAGCCAAATTCGAAAAGGCTATGGACTGCTTTTAACTGAAAATAATTGAGAGTATACTAGAATGCTGATGTTCTTCCGTGTATCATTTAAATAAATATAACAATAAGATTAGTATTCACTTTTCATAAATAATAATTGACCGTAAACAACAAAGTACAGACCTGAGGAGAAGTGTCAGAGGGACAATAGAAAAAGACGATTGCCAATACTAAAGGTACGTCTGCATCCTATTTTGGATTATGTAACTTCTCCCGCCTGATAGGTCTCGCTTGCGCGTATTCTATTCATTAACTAATCAAATTTTCAATCAAAGATTAGGGTTATATATTAGGGTAATACATTTAAACGGTTTATTATTGTGATATTTTGATTAGAATTGATCACAGACCTGACTTTTTTTCCATTTCTTCCAACGCAATGTGTTAGAAGGACATTAACAATCGATGACGCCCACCAAAGAAGGGTATTATATGAACTCTACCAGCTACGAACTAAAAACGAACGTAAAGTTTATAATTCCTACTTTAGACTTCCGTGAAGACACGTTCCGTTTTCGTTCAAATTCGCAAATTGGATACAAATATCTTTTCATTTATTTCCGTCAGGAAACTTTTATTTTAAGGCTCGCGCGTGTTTGTGTATTTTATTAAATACAGTGTCTGTCTTCCCCCCCTATCTTTTTCATGGACCATATAGCTTAAATCAATTGGGTGCTTGAAATAGTGTACAAAGTATTTCAGGGATTAGTGGTTCAATAGTTCTCTAGTATTTCCAGAGTCGTGTTTAAAAATACAGGTAGTTTCTTAGAATCCCTGCCACCACATCTACTTTTTGGAGGAATAGATAAGGTATATTCTTTGCTTCTCAAATGTCACGAAAGACAAGACCATACGATTATGCGGTGTTGCAGGCTGCTAAATTCTTCGTATACGAACGTTTATTCGAAGGCTGTTGAAAAATACACACTTAGCACCGTATACGAAAAAATTCATATGGAAATAACCGTACACGCATAATATTCGTGTGAACTCGAAAATCGCACCCCAGGGGTGCGATTTTCGTATGAAATTTAAATAACCTAATTTTCGACATGCTCAAACGGTAATCGTATACGAACACTTTCGTATGGCTTGTTTCGAGTGGGTTCATTCCATTCGGATAAATTTTTTCGTGTACGGAAAGTGTAAATTTACATAACCTAGATTGAAAATATTTGTGTTTGGTATGTCATTAATTTGAATAAATGATAATCAGTTATAATATGTCAGTTTTTGATGATTTAATCCATTTAAACTTCATTAACGCTATACAAGAAGCGGAAGAGTTAGCAGATAGACCTCCTAGGATCTTTAACTTCAACCCATTTATTGAACCTTTCCAGGAATATTCAGAAATATTGTCACATTTTTTATTAAGAGCAGCACTGGAACTTGAATCTCGCATTTTTCAACAACAAACAATAATAAAGGAAAAATGCTCAATAAATAATATCAAAAGCCAGTTTGGGCTCACTACACTTAATACAGTAGTTGGTATATTCTTTGCATACAGCTATTAGAACTGCATAGATAAGGTATATTATTCGCTTCTCAACTGTCACAAGTGACAAGACCATACGATTATGCGGTGTTGTCGGCTGCTAAATTCTTCGTGTACGAACGTTTATTCGAATGGTGTTGAAAAATACACATTTGGCACCGTATACGAAAAACTTCATGTGGAAATAACCGTACACGCATAATATTCGTGTGAACTCGAAAATCACACCCCTGTATCGTAAGTTCAGAGTGTTCACATTGCCATTAAGAAAGAAGGTAGGCTCATCACTAAAACATACTGTATTGTGATAATAGGGCTCTTGAGATATGTTCTCATATATTTTCTCGCAAAATTCAAGTCTGCGATGTGGATCATCTTCTTTAAGCTGGTGGAGCATTTTAGTTTTGTAACGGTGAAAATTTATATTTATTTGAAATTGTATATTTCGTGAATGGCAGAAGTTTTTCATATCCCTCACAAAAGGAATAATATTATTAGCTCTTTAACGCTCTTCTTGATAGTAAGTGGATTCTAATTCTCGTGTTCAACGAATTACATTACCAGATACTACGCACCAAACGGCAACTGGAAGACTGTGCAGTGGTTTCTCAACAATAACATCAGTACGTTCAAATCCAAGGTCGTCGATTATGACTCGTCTGAATACCATGTTTCTCTCCGATCCTCGTAAGGTATGCTCAACATTCGACGACAGTGAGTTTTTCTTGCACGTTTATCCGCAGCTTTTAGAACAGCATCTTGAACCAGGTGGCAATTACAGAGTTTTATTAGCAGTACTGCCTTCACTCAAAGTTTATCTAAAAGTCACTTTAATAAAATTGTACAGTAAATACTATCTACAAATTTATAATATTCGAGCTAAGCTACTATGTGGATTTTATACAGAACTCTGTCGCTGTCTCCCTGTTTCTATTATAGTAATTCCAGACTATTACATCGACTTAGAGTGACACGGCAGGCAGGTGGTTCACTCGCTATAAATTAAATCCCGCTACTAAAACTAGCAATAAAGCAGAAGCTGTACCTGCATTACATTCCCTTTATTACTACTTACCCTAATTTCATCCGTCGGTTTTTATAAAATGAAACATCAATTACAAAATGTTATGAAATACGGTGAAAAAAAATTGGTAGAATCGATTTGAATCTTGTTCATAAAGACATTATAGAGATCTATTAATTTATCATATATTCACCTGTATTTGTTAGTAAGTACTGCAAGGATCTGATTAAAGGGGATGTTTTTATTCATACCACACCAGGTTTCCCGAAAAATTGATTCTTAAAGTTCGAAAATTGGATTGGCTTAGAATGAAAATGACAATATTCACAGAAAACTGTAATTGGGTGAATTAATACAAAACCAAGATGGGTTTTTGTCAATAAAGAATAGTTTATGTTTAGATGTGGGGATGTCGCTATTATAGCATTGTCTTCAGTCCAGGATGATGCTGTCAGAGCTTCTGAACGAATGATATCTACCTTGTACTGATGAGGCGCAAATACGCCGAGACCTGTCTACAAGTGTTGTTGTTCTAATTACAAACCAGAAAGTTTCGTCATATCATGCAGATATCCCTAAGAAGTGTGATTTAATGTCTGCCGGGGCACAAGCACGAGAAGTAGTTGTTGCTTCTTAGTTAATGATTTCTGTTCTTTGAAAAGGAATTTTCAAAAAGATTGTAAGGTCTACCTGTATGATCATTGATCAGATAAAATGACTACCCTATTCTTCCCGATTATAGTTGTGAATTTTCAATCTGAAAAAGGCAATGCTAACTCCAATGAAAACTTGTTTCTTCGAACTCCGTTATTACAACTTCTCTTTTTTCCTTTGGAAGAGAAATATAAGCAATTCATGAATATTTAAATATTCCATTTCACTACACAAATACACCTTATATAACTCGAATGATTATTATCAAAGGAAACATGATAACGTTTCTGCTATCGATCTAAATTTCTCTCTTTTCAAAGTTTCGAGCGATTGAAAATATAAATTTACCCTTTTCACTGAAATAAAATGCTTTAAATAAACACAAGTTTCGTTTAAATCAGTCTGGTGAATTTGAAATTGTAGAGTGTGACAGTAATGATTTTTTTTTGGTATTCTGAACAAATTCTTTTTTCCACTACTAGCTGTGAAGTTGACAATTATTGCTTTTTCTTGTCAAATGAGAAGTATTAGTGGTAAGTAGTTCAACAAAAACTTGTGCAACAGTACGTTCACAATATATCGAAAACTGACAGGGTACTTGTCAGTCAGACGACGGAGTAAACACTTCTCATGGTGCGTTTGTGAATTATTTTTAATTTTCGTCTTAAAATTGGCTAGTAGTGGGAAATCTATTCAACAGGCTTTCAAAAGCTTCTCTTGATTCTTATATTGATTGTATTTAGATAACGACAATATTTTTAGATTGTAATACAAACCGCAATTCTAACTGATAATTTTAAAACGGAAACACTGACATTCACCCTACTAAATTTCTTTAGGTCAGTGCTTCTAATAATTTATTTTATGATATCAGGCAAAAAAAGATCCTTACATTTTTTGCTGTATCTTCAAACAACATCGGAAATTACGTGCGATGCGTGACTTCCTTATTTTCCGAACAGAATAAAAAAGAGCTTCCGTTAATTTCCATTATATAATCATATTCTTCGTAGCCATGTCAAAAGCTTCATTTGTTTACTTTTAAACAAGTACGTTAATTTATTAAAGAGTCAAAGGTAAACCTGCAAATCCCACTATATCCCGGAAACGGGCTATATATTCAACAGGATTTTCTCTCCACTCATTTGTTATTGGCTAACATCAGATGTCGTCTTTTTGTCTCTCTGATAAATCTGAACCTTGACAACAAATTTAGAGACATCAGTATTTGCACCATCTAATATGTACTTGTAGATTATAAAACGAAAAGTGGATCATGGAGTTCCACAAGGCTATTCTGGGCCCGTTGATATTAATTTTATATGTAAATGACTCATCATATATCATCAATCATATATTTCTAGAGTGTAAGAAAAATGAAGGGGCTATATCTAATTTATATATCTCTTTAAAGGAACATAACTTTCCTCTTCCACTGAATATTAGTTCTCTCCTGGCATGCACAGAAAAAGCTACTTTAGATTCTTTAATAAACTTCATTAAGCAAGCAAAAATAGATCTTTAACCTAGACACATTTAATATAGAGCAATAAAAGCACTAAAATTTTTAATTTAATGAGAGCTGTAACGCCGTTAGTGTTAGTTGCAGATTCTTCCATATAGGTATATCAGCGCTGACATCCTAACGTGTTATCTATGATCCTAACCTGACAACTGCCTGACGTGTATCGTGAGTTTGTCCAGTTTTCGTTTTTAAAAACTATTTTGCTTATTTGTATGTGTGTTGAGTATTCGTAGTTGGTTTTTATTGTTTATAGTGGGACTTTTATTTCAAGAGACAATGTCGAGAATATGTTTTGTGAAAGACTGTAATGTGAAGTGCACCCGGTAAGCTCTATCTTTTTAAGAAACATGTTTTATTAAATGAAAAGTGACAGAAGTAGTTATTCTTCCATACAGCTTTGAGCTTCCCAGCATTGTTGTTGAATTCCTAACATTTTTTTCTTCATGTCTGTCATTGAAATATGTAAAAAAAAATTCCATTTATTGTATACTTTTTTTATTTAATAAAAAATATAAAGTTGATAATTATTGCTTTATTTTTCTCTCTTCAGGCATTATATGGTCCATTTTTTGACATTTAATTTAATTGTACTTGACTATTTGATTGTTATTATTGTAATATCAATTTAATGTTGACTAACTTCAAATGAAATATCGAAAAATGGACCATAAATGTCATTTTGCAATGGAAGTAAAATTACTTTAAATATGCCGCCAAAAACTGTAAAATTACAGGAATCTTCTTTTTCGGCTGTTGGCAAAATTCACAACCATCTGATTTGTGTTAGAGGTACTGACGGGACTCTCAAGGTGGCGTCACCCGTACAAGTCAAGGGCGCCACGGGTAAGTTTCCCATCTATAAGTATTTTTTTATCTATGGGTAACACTTCAGAGTTTCCAAAGTACTGTGATTTCCATAACTACTCTACTAGATTTGGTTCCAAGGCATTCAACAAACCTTTATGAACGATATGAATATAACGATAACGATGAAATCACCCTGTAAAACAATTTTATATGGTTTTCAGTGACATATCGCACATAAACTACCAAGTTTTTCCTTGCGTACAGGGGAAAACCAGGACTAATGATAAATTTTAACTCGCTATTCGGTTAATTGGGACAGGAATGTTATGAGTGGGTTTTCCTTGTTCCGGAACCTAATGAGGCGTGTAATAAATTCTTGATAATTCATACGAAGATTATATAGAGTGCCCCAAGGCAGACATAACTTTAAATGATGAATATAACTCGAGAACTATACATTTGAAACAGTAACTGTTAATAAAGTTGTATGTGAATTCATCCACCAAGCTAGATAAATTATTGTACAACGTCAATAATATATTTGATTACTATGTGAGAAAACCTTTTTATATTATATCTAATTTAGTTGTCCAAGTTTATTTAACCCTCGGAATAATCCCCACACAAATTAGTCTTGATCAATAAGCATCGGTAAGAAATTACATCAAATGTTCTGAGGCTATTTAACAAGAGTCGGGCTGGAGCTTGTAATCTTGATTCAAAAAACCACAATAGAAATGAAAAGGTCTCAAAGGAATTGGCCGATTAGCCACCTCATCAAATTTAATCTAATCTAACTATTGACTCAAATAAAACGTGGTTTAAATCTTAACCCGATACAAAAACATACGTGATACCTATTAATATAAATAATAAATGTATTCAATGTAATAATTGATATTTACGACTGATTTTCGTACAAATTTTTCATAGAGCTTTACCTAATTTTATAATATAATTATAAAAATTCTGAGCATTATTATTTACAAAATTTGAATAAATGTTTTCCAAACGTTCTCTCTCCATAATTGCTCCATCTCTAACGAAATATCTGTTACTCTTGAAGTACTGCAGAAGACTTCTGGCTTCATGATTTTGTATAAAATTTTATTTGCAACTTCCTTTTCATTGTCTGTCAAATTTTTGATAAAATGGTCTGCAAGACCCTACTTACTTTGATCTTATACAAGTTGTAAAATTATTTCTAAACTTCGTAGCCAGGTTCAACAATGAATGATATTAAATCCAAAATAAATTGGCTTTGCTCTTTTGTAAGACATAATTCTCTACTTTTTTCGAAATAAATATTTGATTTAACTTCAATTTGTTCTATGTAGATTTTAATGAAGAAAATTTGGAAGATGAGTTGCACTTCACGAATAAATAAACGAACTTTCAAAATGAACTGCTTTATTTGGTTGGTTATAATTTCATGTTCTTAATGTAAACTAATTTTCTACGATTTAACTCCATCGGGTGCCATTATTTTGAGAGAAATCGTTATTATTTCCTTCTCGTTTAGTTGGTAAAAAATCTTTTCGGTTGCTTAACATCCGGGTCGGGTTAATGTCTAGCTAAGAAACTTTTTATCCTTCCAAAGATATATCACCACTTACCTCAACAGTGTTTCAAACCATTAACATGGATAATTTTTTAAGTGGTTTATAAAATCGATAGTTCGTTTCCAGATATTTCGTTCCAAACAACTACTTACAATATGTGTTGTAGGCTTACTTGCTTGCTATACTGATTTAGAGCCGTATCACACAGCAAATAATTATGCCAAAAATTCCACACCTGTAATTACCAATCAAAACGTGTTTTTCGACGGATGACCATGTGAATGGATGGATTTTAACGGACATTTGATATATAGCGCTAAAAAAAAACAGTGGATACTTTGTATGTATGTATTTTGGGGTGACATTCACTGAGACCTAAAGGATCTGAGATTCTGAGGAGAGTCTCAGAAACTAGTAGCTGCTTTAGTCCTATTTCTCGTTGAAATTTTAGGATGTCTGCAGGCTTCAACTTAGGTAAATGTTCCTCTTCTATCCAGTAGTCTCCCAGGTGCTGTGCTCTAGGACTCTGAAGGGCTGTGCAGTTGGAAATTATGTGGATGGAGGTTTCTTCTTCCATGCCATAAAATCTGCATTGTTCTTCGTCCACTATTTTGAGTTTTTTTCTTTTTCAGGTGTCCATTCAAGCGACAATGTCCCGTTAGGATCACTGTTAAAACTCTTAGTGCAGTTTTACTTTGACTTATGCATTCATTTGATCTCAACATGTTGTAGTCACCCAGAAGAGTTTTTGATTGAATAAGCCCTATTAGATCTTTGAAATGGTCAGATCTCCTCTTTTTCTCGGCTTCACCTATTTCTTCAAATATTACATTGGGGCTGATTCCGCAAAAGGGTTCAGGCTCCCAGAAAGGTATTTCAGTTCCCCTCTTTGCTAGTTCATCTGCTATTTTTTTTCCTTCTATTAAAGTGTGTCCTGGAATCCATAGTAAGGTGACTATATTGTTCTCTTCTAGTTCGTTGAGTTTGTCTAGGCATTCCCACACCATTTTGGAACTGATTACACAAGAAGTGGATACTTTTAAACACTATTGTCCACGAGGAGAATCCCCTGGAACTAATTCTTGAAGCAGTTATTCCACTCGCTTGTTGGTATAGTTCTTTCAATATCTAAGAATTTGACTTGACTTGACTTGATTTACGGTGCAGAGACGCACTATACCTGATGAAAATGATGAAAAAAAATATTTATAATAAGAAGGACCCAAAAGTCTTATAGAGTTTTCAGGTGATAATCTATTATTCGCCAACAAAATAAATACGGCCCTGTCACTAATACTTTTATGGCTTTATTGCATGTAAATATCCCATCTCAGATCCGGTCAGTTTCCTAGATAATGAATTATGAATTCGAATGGGGTTTTTGAAGACATTGACTTTATCTTCTGGAAACTGGAATATTTGACCATGCAGTCCATTTTCAATGTTTGGAAAAGTTAAATAGTCGGTATACCAACGAAACATTGTCCACTGATGCGGTGCATCATTGCCGAAATTGCCAACTCGGCACTTTTGTTGACTTATTAACTTTAACAATCTGGTTAGGTACAGATTCAAAGGAAGCGTTCTGACAGTTAATTTTGACATTTGCTATTATTTGTTGACAGGCACCAACTATGCTGTTATATGGAACACTCAAAAAACAACCCTTTTGTTACATTTTTTAGCAGAAAAGATTTCCACAAAAAAGTTAAACAATAAGAAACATTGGTGCATTTCAATTTAAGAAATTATAATAAAACATCACTCCACCAACGCTCCACCCTGTATATTCACTTATTACAGCAAATTTAAATTAAAAATCGACCAGTTTCAGGAAATTACGTGAAAAAATGTTTATTTTGCTAAAAATAATTTCATTCCATTAGTGATAACCATAAAATTTATACTCAGCACTCAATAAGGTCACGGGGACCGGTGGCCGGCGTGTTATAGGCTTCAGACACTTCTAAGTTCAATTGGCAACAAGTAAAATTTGACGTTCGATCATTTTAACGCCCGAACGAGCTATATAGGAAAATGGATGTCAAAGATAATAATTAAATACTATTATAACGCCTTACAAAGCTTTTCTCGATTCAATCTTTCGTGGCATAAAGCGAGAGAAGTAGTTGTTGCTGCCTAGTGAAAATGTTTGTATGCCGCCATGATGGTATTTAGATATTATCTTTGACATCTATTGGTAGCACACTTTACTGAAACGACAATTTTTAACACTGTAATTCTGTATCTGTAGGATTTTGAACGGTGGCTGACCCCACAATAGGCCTATTGTGCATCCTTCTGAGGTACAGACTTCCTTCTAGCTAGTCATCCAGCCTAATTGTTTGAAGTAGGCGATAACGTCGCCGGAAGTAAGCTCCCTCATGCTGGCTTGTGTTATCCTGTATTCGCCGAATACAGAAAACCTAAATTGAGAGTGACGGACATTCACAAATAGTGTTTTCGACAGTCTTATCTTCCTTTTCACATCCTCTACAAAAAGAGGTGTTTTCGTAGTTGGCAGTGATCGGTCAGAATACCCGTGGCTATCCGAAGGTTCTGTCTGTTCACTTTTTGGCTACTTTCCTGTCGGGATACTGCAGCAGTTCCTTGGAAAGCCTGAAACCTTCTGCATCGTCCCATCTACCGTTAAACTTTTCAAGGGAGTGTTTCATTATTAGGTCAATCATAGCCGACGCCGACAGACCAATAGAAGTGCCAGGTCCCAAGAGTTTTTGAGAGGCTGCTTTCCTGGCTAGTGAGTCGACAATGTGGTTACCTTTCGATTTACTGGGCCCTTGATCCAGCCTAGAGTGACTTCTTTGTTGCTACAGGCTTCGATCAGGGACATGTGACACTCCAGTACTAGGCCTGATGTGATACGTGGTCTGTTCAGGGCTAGTAGTGCTTGTCTACTATCAGTAAGGATGTGAATTTTATTACCTGTGGTGTTTTTTTGGTAATCTCTTTTGCGGCGATGTATATAGCAGTGAGCTCTGTGATTAAGTGGATGTATAGTTACAATGAATTTTGGGATACATTAAAATATGCTCGCTAGATAAACACCATTCAATTGTAATACTTTCTTGTATTCAACATATTTTTATTTTCCTTTCAAAACTCTAGCTTGAAACTTAACAAAGAAAACTTACTCCGAGAAGCCATTTACTTTTTTGAAACATGGATATATACTTAAATCTTTCTCATTTAATATAGTAATTTCCTTGGTACTTTTCAAGTTACTATTCAACTTCTCCGCATTAAAAAACTTTACTTTCAACTAAAGTATAATTAATGCGCATATACATTCAAGTCCATTTTCTATTTCAGAAGAACTAATTAATGGAAGTTCAATGTAATCTATCTTTAGGTTTTTCTGCTTCTCCTTAGAAACACTCACCTTCCATGCCTAACTGCATTTTATTCGTTTAAATCGGTGATTTATATGGGAGATTTATCTATCCAGCTTAATGGATCAATCTCCCATTTGTTCTGAAGATTTTCTATTCTTTTCACGTGAAAATTATTTTTGAGCATTCATTGTTAGAGGTTGTGGTTTTATCTTCATTTTCTAAGTACAAATCTGAAAAGAGTACACCTTTTTTTCTTCTTTTTTATAAATATTATATGATTACATTCCAAGTTATGGATTATGTAGAAATTTTAATCAAAAATAGAAAACTTTTTTCCATAAATCCAATAATAAAAAAGTGTTCCCTATAGTTCCATCTTAAGTAGACACACTGTACGAATGAATTTTTATCACATTTCCCACACGTTATGTCACAATCGATAAAATACTCCACGTCATCTGCAGAGAGAAATCTTATGTCATGGTGGAGTTATTTCCTGTTTCGTATAATCCACTTTAATTGAAAAGCAAACCAAAGTTTGTGATTATCGTCGACGTTTCGGCTCGTAAACCGAATACGTCCATAACAATTTAGTGCTTTAAGTCATCAATGTCAACTGCGGAATGTATTAAATCCTAGTTTATGGAATTGGATTAAAAAATCAATTCAGCAAGATGAGTTTAACAATGTTGTTGGTGGATGAGGTTTTCTTGAAGTTTGTTTTGGAAAAAAAAATGAAAAATAGTCAGGATTGTGAACAAAAAATGAGTTAGCTAATTGGAAAAAGGTTAAGTTAGGTTTGTGGTGAGTGGGTCTATAAGACCCTCTACTGCGACAGGCAAGATTCTATTGTGGCTTACACCTATTCAGATTTCACCAAACAAATCCAGCTTCTTAACAAAGCCTATGAGTTTATTTGGTGAATGATATTTCAGGTCTGAGGGCGACAGAGTCCCTGCCAAACATCAAATACCTGATTCGAGCCGCTGCGGGGCAGGCACAAATTATATGCTCTGCTGTTTCATCATATTTTAAACAAAGGCGGCAAGTCAGATCTTCCGACAGTCCAAGTTTTAGCATATGATGATTCACTGGCCTGTTAAAAGGCCTGTTGGACAACGTAGGTCATGCCTGCTATAGTCTAACATTTGCTTGGAGACATTCTTCGAAGGATGTATAAAAGCCTTTGAATGAACCAATCTTGGTAAATTCTAAAGCTCTTCTTGCTGTCCAGGTATTTAGTATTTGTTTGGCAAAGCTTATTGCGATGCCAATTGTAGGTTCTGGTCCGATAGAAACACGTGCGGCACCCTCCCTTGCAAGAGAGTCTGCCTTCTCGTCTCCTTCCAGGCCAGAATGGCCAGGAATCCAGACCAGCAATACTTTATTGAGTTCTCCTATTGGGGAGAGTCTTTTTTGGCAGTCTAAGAACAATTTCGACGTTACACCACAGTGTAGGAACGAACACATACCTAAGAAATTCTTTCTTATCTTTGAAATTCTACATCATATCTTCTTAGTTACATGGTTATTGATTGATTAGTTCGGCACCATCGGTCAGAGAACATCAACCTTAAGGCTTTTTGTGCTCTTGGTTATGTCGCTTAAAGAGCTCCATAAGAACACCTCAAATTTCTATAAAACCATATTTTTGATAAGTTTTTTCCTGGAGTCTGGGGAAAAATACTATATTGGCAACAGCGTGAAAAAAAATTTTAATTTCTGAAGCCGTTCAGTCAAAACCGCTTCTCAATATCTTAATCGGTTTCCAAGTTATTGACCAGTAGATATATTTTTACTTTACGCTTAAATTAAAAATAATTTGGACATTGTTCAAGTTTAACTTATTTTTACTGTCACATATTTTTTTGCAGCACCTACTAGGATTTCAAAACATTTCCCATGAAAATGCTAACAAAGGAGGGTGGTGAAAATTTATATTAACTGTTTGTCGCAACTGCTAAGATATACTTGCAGGAATAACGTAGCTTAATAAATATTAATTTCGTCCTCTTATACGACAACTTCGAAGCTTTAGCAACTTTGTATTTTTATTCTTATGCAAATTGAGTTGGAACATTTTACAACTGAAACTTAAAACTTTTGAGTTATTGTTCAATACTGAAATATTTGATGCTATAAAAGTTAATTTGTATTGGAATTGCCAGCATGTGTTCTTTTGCTATTAGTTCAAAACTTTTATTGTTCAAATAAAAAGGACAATGAGAGGATATTTTCAAATGAAAATACATTTATATTCTAAGAACATAATAACGTAGATTTAAAAAAATACTTTTTCTCGAATTGCTTTTATGATCTATAAAAAGTTTCAAAAAAGTTGTTTGAGTTCATTCAATTTGTCTATATTGATTTCACAAAATATAACATTGTAAAAATTCGAACTATTTTTACGAGAGTTGTCTCTTAAAGATTCCAGTCTTCAGAAGTCCTCGCGACTCTATTTTCTGAAGCGCGGCGGAGTCATTATAAACTATTGTAC